>CALNXI010001423.1:0-19982 GCA_942486025.1 Porites evermanni | reverse complement strand
AATATTCAATAAAGAAAAAATGCAGATTTTTCACGAAGAAATTGACGAGATTTCTTCGGGTAAAAGACAAATTTCCTAACATCTCAAGTGTCACACTAAGATGGGGTCACAACAAGGTCGCGCGTGTGTTGCACGTTTTCCGCTCTAACTTTTGATTGGCGCATAGAACAATCCTGAAACTTGGCCGTGAGGTATAAGACAGGGGAATGGGGAAAATAAAGCTAAAAAAAGGTGTTTTTGTCACGTTTCTGACTCTTTTTTTGGCGATTTTTGGATTTCGGCCAATCAGAACGCTTGATTTAATTGAAATTAATGATTAAAAGTTAGCACCTTTTAATCACTTTTGCCGTTCGCCTGCCTACCTTTTACACGGACCATTACTTAAGCATCAATGTCTTTGGCACAGAAGTAGTTAATATTGAGGAAATTGTTTTTACAGAAAGGACTGCCATTTCTATATACAACTTGTAAGTGATCACCCAAGCTTCATGAAGGTCTTTAACCATTTGTGGGCAAAGCATTACATGTACCTTCTTCCTTGGTCATTTTAAGATGTGAAGTATTGGTCCAGTCTAAAAAATTAAACACAGGACCTCCCACTCCCTGCTTCAAATAAAACTAAAACTAACGTGAGCAATGATCCTTAGTACCAGCAACAATGATGCATGTAAGTATAAGAGTGACGACTAAATAAGACTCTCTTAACTCTTTTGTTCTGTTTGGATCAAGGCATCAAAGCTCGCAAAGATCCTATTAAGGTGACTCTCAAAATGGAGACTTTGGTTTCCGTGAAGTATGCTTTAGCGTGCTTTAAGTTTGCCAGTTTAACCCATTCGACCCTGAACCGGGACTAGGGACTTGTCAGAAATTAGCAGGGGGGGAGAGGGGTGGAAACAGAGGGAGGGTCACAAACTTTTTGAGACCACAGAAAAGGGAGGGTTCATGAAAAATGGGCTGTTAAAAGGGGGAGGGTCATGCAAATATGTGTCCGTGATCATGTAGAGGTTCACCCACAGAAGAAAAAAGAAGTTCTTTATTTTGTAAAAAAAACCTGGGAGAAATAGGAGAGTCGAGTGATCAGCTGTCAGAGTCAGAGTCGGACTCTTAATGCTGTCATCTAAAATGTATGTATATGGCATTACAAAGAATAGATTAGAAATATATCTTGAGCTTGCATAATACTGAATTGCCCTAGTGTATTGCAACAACTAGATTTTATCATTTATACAAGAAGGGGAGGGTCATGATATTTTGGGCCAACGTCAAGGGGAGGGTTAGCAAATTTCACTCCCATTGCAGGGATGGGTCACCTCATTTTCCGAACCCAAATTCAAAACTCCCATCCCCCCCCTCCCCCGTGGTAATTTCTGACAAGTCCCTTAGTACAATCTATATTAAGATATTTAGAATTTAAAGCTCATAAAGAAATACTATTCAAATTTTTACCTCACCATTTTATTTTTTTTTGCTTAATCTACACTTTGTTTTATCCCTTTGATGAAAAAAATTTATTTTTAAAAAATGTATGTATTTTCCTGTAATTCCTGATAATTCACACTCTTTTGAGATCATGACACTAGTCATTCCATTGTTTTCTACGAAAAAATTAAGTCTGCATGGTATAGGTTCATGGGATCTTCAATCTTTAAAAACAGTATTCAATTTCACTACTTAAAACAGGGTTGCATTATTATAATGCATTTTTTCCTTAAACAGGGTCAGAATCGAAGGGTTTCAGCAGCAGAGCCCCAACTAAACTTCCTTTAAATCTTCCCCTCCACAGAAGTTTCTTCCCTAAATACATAGAGGATATTACATGCTGGCGAGAAGATATGAATTTTATGTTCGAGTGGCAAGAACAATATCTCACGAGTGAGATATTGTTCTTGCCACGAGAACATAAAATTCATATCTTCGAGCCAACGTGTAATGTTCTTTTTATTATATGGAGAAACCAATTCAACAAAAGCAAAAGGCGGGAATCGTGACGTCATTGAACGATACGACACTCAGAAAGGTGACATACGGAAAATACGCCACTCGGGTCCCGGATGAAGTGGCATATGGAATCTACAAGTGGTTTAGTTCCCAGTAAAACACTCTCCTCCATATAATAAATAATGATAACTTAGCAAAACCAGCTTTACCGGGTTTTTTTCCGAGTTCAATATCAATAATGGAACGAATAATCACAGCCATCATCACAATGAAGATAGATCAATAAAAGCATACCTCCTTGTATTCATGGCTGCAACTGAAGTCCACTGCGCAGTTAAAGGATCAAATCTTTCCACACTGTTCAGGCATGATGCTCCATCATAGCCACCGATGGCATAAATCAGGCTATTCAAAACAGCCACCCCCAGACAACTACGACGAGTTCCCATTGATGGTACCACCAACCAGAGATTACTTTGTGCACAATATGCTTCAACGGTTGCTAGGTCGTTACTGCCATCATAACCACCTACAGCGTAAATTTTTCCATCAACTGTCCCTACCCCTACACGGGCACGCTTGATAGACATGGGTGTCACCATACACCATCTGTCAATCCTTGGATCATAACACTCGCACTCACTGTGGATAGCAAACAGACTGCCTCCACCGATGGCAAATAATATCGGCACCTGTCCTGCAGGCTTGCGGCAGATAGTCCTGGGACTCTGAAGAACCGATCGCTGTTCGGGAAGCAAGTGGTACTTCATTGCTTCAATAAGCAAGTCTTTGCAGTCTGGATTGTTTCTTATAAGGTCTTCAGTTTCCACACGGGTCATCAGACACTCTCTAGTTAACAATGGTAGCCTCACATATGGCAAAAGATCTCGAACAAATCCCTTTCTGTTGTCCAAGTCAAACTTAATCCAGTTAATAACAGCGTTGTAGACCTGTTCTTCACTCTCTACATTGACATCACTGTTTGAAATGAGTTCTAAAACTTGCTCAACGGAAAGCAGCATAAATTCTTCGGTCTGCGAGACTTCTAAGAAATGTTGCAGGGCAAACCGATGCGAAGACTCCAACAAATCACTGCATGTGTGTGCATCAGCAAACGCCCGGATTCCCAGACAGTTGGATGGATGAAGTTGATTTTTAAGAAATTCACAGCACGCGTCTTTGACGCTTGTCAGTTGTAGTAAACTTGACGCGGGAAGCAAGGACTGGACGTTCTCTTCGCTAACTTGAATCCTCGCTGTATATGCAAAGTCCACAAGAAGCTCTATGGCATCAGGGTCAACACCTTGAATGGTTATATCACGTTGCCTACTTTCTATCAACTCCGTCGTAAACATAGCATGAAAATAGGGGCTGCAAGCCGCGAGCACAATTCTATGAGCAGAAATCCGTCGTTGCGGTTCGCCGATGAGCAGATTTACGTCGCATAACTCGCCTTTCGATCTCATTGTCTTCATGCAACAAAACGCCTCTTCGGTGTGAGTGGAAGAGAAATGCGATATGAATTCCACTCGCATTTCTTGATTAGAAGTCGATCTGAACTGCTGCATTATTCCACCTTGATGGGTTCAAAAACTCTTCTGTTTCTTTGTGAAATCAAGCAGATCGGATTCAATATTATTATCCCTGACGGTAAGCTTAAGATTTCCTTCCCACTTTGTGTCCTGTCTGTTACAAAAACATGTACGATCGCACCATATTACCACAAAACAAGATGATCTCACCGAAGATTGCTTTTTTCTTGCTCAGAAAATTCCTTTCTTCAGAAACAAAACCGAGGACTGTCGCGCGTGTCGCATCGCTTCCCAAACAAAGGTTTCTTTTGAAACTAGAACCCAGGGCTGCGCTGTTTCTTGCATAGGAAGGGGCGTTGCGTGACGGGACAACACACTCGCTCGTGGCAGCGGCTCTGCATGATTTACGAAACAGCATGGTGGACTTTGTGTGACACATTCCTTTTTCCTGAATTTAAACAAGACCATTTCTTGTGTGGAACTTTGCAAGAAAGTTTCCTATGAGAAGACAGCCCCGCAAACATTCCCCCTACACCTCAGGGGAGGTACTTCTACATATGGGTGCTGGTTGTTCAGACATTTAAAAGTTCTTCAGAACAATCCAGATCGAATAGCAATTTGGAAGTGTTGCTTTTTGCTGGAGAGGGGAAAACCGGAGTACCCGGAGAAAACCCCCCGGAGCAAGGGCGAGAACCAACAACAAAGCAATTGACGCGTACATATGCGTCAAATAAGTCAGTGAAAAGCCAAGTTATAAATTGACAGGAGCCCATTTGATGGGCTCCTGAAATTGACAAAAAATAATGCTAAAATAAGTGTAATCTAATAATTCAAGAACTAAAAATAGAAATAAAACCTCCCGGATAGAAAAAACTGCAAATTCTAAAAATAAGAAGCTGTCAAAACTGGTTGTCATGGTAACGTCAATGTTGACGTACACGTCACGACAATAGGCCATTTCTGAGTTCCCCGGGCCTCTGCATCAAAACGAGGTTGAGTGCTTAGCATTTGACATGGAAAACATTTTTGTTTTATTCTTATGCAAAAAAACCCCTCATTTTCACAAGATAGGTTGTGCACTTGGCACTTGGCACTTGGCACTTAGCACTTGGCACTTGGCACTTTGCCCTTGGCCTCATTTTGAAATTGAGGGTTTTTGGAACTCGGAAGTGGCCTATTTTAAAATGTTCCTAGATGAAATTTGAGGACAACTCGCAAAGTTTGGCGGTCATAACTCAACGGTTTTGAAGTTATTCAACTTTTTAAATGAAGCCCCACCCCTTCGGTTTGAAACTGTTGCGGTACCTTTAGCAGGGTTTAGGCGCCTTTCTTAAAGAGCCCCAAAATGACGGAACAATTTGTACCTCTCTCTTAGGTGGTTAAGGTACGTGAACCACACGCAAACAACGGCCGGAATTCTGGTACCCGGAGAATATCCTTCCCTTATAGGATACTCCTATCCTGCTTTCTTTCCCCCATGGGGAGAAAAACTAAACCCTTCTGAGTTTTGTTGTTCGACTGACCCCTGAATAAATAAATAAATAAATAAATAAATAATGATTTGGAGGTAGCACATCCACAAAGTGGTTCTTCGTCTTCCTGATTCCTGGTCAAATTGGAGTTCGAAAATGCTGGTTTTTGAGGAGAGGGGAAAACCGGAGGACTCGGAGAAAAACCTCTCGGAGCAAAGGAGAGAACCAACAACAAACCGTGAAGAGAGCAAGGGTTAGCAGAGTCGGGCGGCCGGCCTGACCTTCTAAATCTGTGCTTCGATCGGCTCATGTGTGAATTCAAATCATTGTTTCGATTTTTTTCTTTATGTGTGGCTCTAAGATGCAGTACGTCCCGTGAAACCGAGGGCTCATGGGGACAGAGAGAGGGGGGGGGGGGAGGTCAAATCAACGCACCAGTGACCTCAGGTTTGTCAGTCTAATGAGTACTTTCTCGCCCCATGTTAGGGAATCCACATCCACGACAGTCTTGGATTCTGGATTTCACGCGTAGATTCCGGATTCTTTGTCACTGGAACTTGGATTCCGGATCACTGCTACAAGCAAAATTTCCAGAATCCGGACTCGGGATTTCTTTACATGGCGTGAACTTTACAAGTTTCCGTCGTAAACAAGGACCTTTCCCTTTCCCTTAAACAGACAAATGCAAGAGAAACGCAAGGAAAAGTAAAAGTGCTGTTTATTAAGTTGTCTATTTGACCATGCTAAAGTTAAAAAATAGAGCATTATAATATTCGTTAGTTATTATGATAATAAACGAAAGCAAACTAATGATATATATTTACAGGGCCAATGGGACTATGGCAGTTTGTATAAAGACAGCAGGCGCGGTGACAGGTTATACTGTACGCTGCATGTAATCGAAGCGCTTAGTGACTCGAGAGTGCACTCACGAGTAACAAATAAGTTTTTTTAGCCTTTTACTTCATTTTCGTAAGTTTGTTTTGCTGATCATGTGCATATGATAAACCAACGACTACGTTTCTTATATAGTTATCCTCAGATGAAATGTAGAAAAACATGTAAACATATTGTATAATAGTGTAATAGTGTATAGTCAGTTTTGTTCGGATCGTGAGTGCATGGCTCATATTATAGTTGATTTTTTCATTTTGTACCTATTGACTGGTCAATCTTGTGAACTTAATTTCCCAGAAAGGAGGAAAAGAATTCATTCGCAATCAAGGTACCGCTTTCTTTCAATTAGTTTATATAAAGCAACATACAAACGGACGCCATGTTGTTGGCCAACAACTCAAAAGATTCTTAGACGTTCATGATACTGCGTCCGTTTGCACACGAAGTTGCATATTGTTGCGTATTGTTGGGAGTTGTTACGCAAAGTTTGAAACCGGTCAAATTTTTTAGCCAACAACTCCCAACATTTCTTACGTTCCGTGATCGCCGATGTGCATGCGTAACAAGGTTGGATCCGTTTGCCCAGCTCTTTCCAACATTGTTGGCGTCAAGCAAGCGCATTACACATGGTCTTCAAAGTCTTATGGGTGTATCCTTCCCATCATGCACTGAAGGTCCCAACAATATTGGGATTTCTTGCATCCGTTTGCACACCACTGCTAACACGGACGCAACAACTCCCAACATTGTTGGCCCAACAATATTGGGATTTCTTGCATCTGTTTGCAAATCACTGCAAACACGGACGTAACAACTCCCAACATTGTTGGCCCAACAATGTTGAGAGTTTGCACGTAGCTTTACGTGACTACGAGCAATTACACATGTGTAGTTAGATGCAACAAGTCGATGTATACTGATCGGCAGACGCCGAGTCGGCAGAAGCTGAGTATATTCTGAGAGTGAAACTCCTTATTGACAAGAAAAAAAACAGTTGTTAAAAAATAGCCAACTGCAAGTAAAGCGAGACGGCGGCAAATCATATATAAACAAGTCCCACAAGTTTTGCTCCATTTTACCGAGTATTCCAGGTAATTACCCTCTGCTAAAAAGGGTATATAGAGAGATCTAAAAATAACCTGTGATGTTATGTTATAATCGTTGACTTGCGCATACCAACATAAAGAGAATACCCTCCCATGTCATTGTGTCACAAAGATAATCAAATTTACTTTCGAAATTCCAGGTTCAGTTTTGTTGACGGCGTTACGTTAAAATCAAAGAATAAAACTATCCTGCAAGAACTGATCTATAATATAAGTTATGTTTGAACAATTCCTTTTTGCGTCAGATCCTTTATCAAAGCTAAAACAGACGCTCTCAAAGGTTCATTACCAAACGGAACATTTCTTTTCAGGATTCATACGAGATCCTTTTTTACAGTTAAAAGCTTTGGCGAATTCATCAAAGTTCGACAGAGAACCAATCACCCTGAAAGATAAGATAAACAATGCCACAGTCAGACCAACCAAGCTAGAAATCATTCAGGTCTTTAAACAATCTAAAAGGATGCGTTTTTTTTCTGAGTGTTTAGTTTCAACATGGTTAGTAGAGAAGACTGGTTATGAAAGTCGGCAAACAACAAAGTTGAAAACAACGGTGTTGTAGTTTATGTTGGAAGCTCCCTGACCGTGCACAATTCTTTGCTTTTTTGTTCATAAATTGAGACTGAATTATGAATTAATGCGATTTTTCTGTTGGGCAGTAAGTTCAAAATGATAGGAATGCTATAGACCTTGTTCACGATACCCGCTATCTGTGCACGCAGTTTGGGATTGATGGCATAAAACAATGTCATGTGGTATTTCAGGGGGCAAACAAGTGACCAAAATTGCCAATACTTATCTCAAAACGAGAGAATGATTTAGGAGTCGTACAAAATGTACAGTTCGAGTTTCCACAAGTTATACCTACTGCATCTAAAAACGTAGCAAATGATAATTTCAAACCATAATTTGCTATTACCACTTTAATAACTATGGTTTCAAGCAAAAAGAAATAAAGTGAAAAACAATTGGGTGAGGTGACCATTCAAATAAAACCTTTTTATTTGAAGGAGGAGAAGCTGTGTGCTAAACTTATCAGTATTCAAACCGTGGGAAACACCACCAAACTAGATGAAAATAAAAATAACTGTTCAAAACATGGGAAGAGGGTAAAAAATAACATAGCATATACAAAAGGTGGCACGAATGGACAAATTTGAGTTTGGAAAGTATTTGTAATTGTGCCTTTTGAAACCATGCTAATTTTGGAAACAAGTTTTGTTTGACACGAAACTGTGATTTCCTCATTAAAGAGTACTTTGAAAAGTTTCATAGCGAATAAGGCCGACTAATTGGCTAATATCAACAAAATTAACTTAGCACCTATAAATGCTTTT
This sequence comes from Porites evermanni, assembly GCA_942486025.1. Lineage (NCBI taxonomy): Eukaryota > Metazoa > Cnidaria > Anthozoa > Scleractinia > Poritidae > Porites > Porites evermanni. Next base: position 11,700 of record CALNXI010001423.1, on the reverse strand, counting down.
TTACCGTAATATTTCCTTTTTTGGGATCTGAAAATCCTACATTTGTTATTGTCAATTATTTATTTTTATTTACTTATTTTTGTGTGAAGATGTTTTTTTTTGCTCTAGATTTTCTATGAAATTTTAATACTGGGCCAGAGACTGATCGGATTTTCTAATCTAACATGATAGGCCTTTACCGATATTTTCCAGGACTGTGCACCCCATAGTCAATCTGCCTCATAGCTGCTGCTTTTCGATACTTGCTACACCAAATCTGGAAAAAAATATATGAGTAAACAAGTAAAAAATAAATAAATACTGTCAAACCTCCCATTAACGACTACCCAAAATGCGAAGATTTAGAAGTGGCTTACGGGAGGTGTTCGCTTATATAGGAGAATTGATCCCCATGCAGGATGTCCTTTCCTACAACAGGTCAGTCTGAAACACATCATCCCCATTTTGCATACTATGCAATTTCTAAGTTACGATACGATCTGAGCAGTTTCATGTTGTCAGCTACGTGCATCGCGTTCTCTTGGAAGTGTAGTACAAACAACGAACATAGAGATCAAATCAAACCATTCCCTAACTAGTCGTTTACACGAGGATGAAAACAATGAGACGAGAGGTGTTCCTTTAAGAGATTCTAGCCGTAGTGATTTGACTGGGAAAGTCGCTTACGAGAGGTGGTACATACATACACGTTTACAGATAGTCATTACGACACCTGAAGGAGGATCATGAGGTTATCCCAATATTAAGATCTCTCCTAGCAGATAACCCACCCAGCCTAGGAAAGGTTGGCCACACCAATGGGGTCTACGTCCTCTAGTCTTTTCAAACAATGGCCTGGGTTCCCTTACGTCCCACAAGAACTAGATAAGTGAAAAAGCTGTGAGACGGGACCAACGGTTTTTCGTCCTTATCTCAAAAGATTTCACTACAGAAGTCATTACAAAGGCAGCACTTTCTATGGCAAATAATATCGGCACCTGTCCTGCAGGCTTGCGGCAGATAGTCCTGGGACTCTGAAGAACCGATCGCTGTTCGGGAAGCAAGTGGTACTTCATTGCTTCAATAAGCAAGTCTTTGCAGTCTGGATTGTTTCTTAAAAGGTCTTCAGTTTCCACACGGGTCATCAGACACTCTCTAGTTAACAATGGTAGCCTCACATATGGCAAAAGATCTCGCACAAATCCCTTTCTGTTGTCCAAGTCAAACTTAATCCAGTTAATAACAGCGTTGTAGACCTGTTCTTCACTCTCTACATTGACATCACTGTTTGAAATGAGTTCTAAAACTTGCTCAACGGAAAGCAGCATAAATTCTTCGGTCTGCGAGACTTCTAAGAAATGTTGCAGGGCAAACCGATGCGAAGACTCCAACAAATCACTGCATGTGTGTGCATCAGCAAACGCCCGGATTCCCAGACAGTTGGATGGATGAAGTTGATTTTTAAGAAATTCACAGCACGCGTCTTTGACGCTTGTCAGTTGTAGTAAACTTGACGCGGGAAGCAAGGACTGGACGTTCTCTTCGCTAACTTGAATCCTCGCTGTATATGCAAAGTCCACAAGAAGCTCTATGGCATCAGGGTCAACACCTTGAATGGTTATATCACGTTGCCTACTTTCTATCAACTCCGTCGTAAACATAGCATGAAAATAAGGGCTGCAAGCCGCGAGCACAATTCTATGAGCAGAAATCCGTCGTTGCGATTCGCCGATGAGCAGATTTACGTCGCATAACTCGCCTTTCGATCTCATTGTCTTCATGCAACAAAACGCCTCTTCGGTGTGAGTGGAAGAGAAATGCGATATGAATTCCACTCGCATTTCTTGATTAGAAGTCGATCTGAACTGCTGCATTATTCCACCTTGATGGGTTCAAAAACTGTTCTGTTTCTTTGTGAAATCAAGCAGATCGGATTCAATATTATTATCCCTGACGGTATTAAAGCTTAAGATTTCCTTCCCGCGTTGTGTCCTGTCTGTTACAAAAACATGTACGATCGCACCATATTACCACAAAACAAGATGATCTCACCGAAGATTGCTTTTTTCTTGCTCAGAAAATTCCTTTCTTCAGAAACAAAACCGAGGACTGTCGCGCGTGTCGCATCGCTTCCCAAACAAAGGTTTCTTTTGAAACTAGAACCCAGGGCTGCGCTGTTTCTTGCATAGGAAGGGGCGTTGCGTGACGGGACAACACACTCGCTCGTGGCAGCGGCTCTGCATGATTTACGAAACAGCATGGTGGACTTTGTGTGACACATTCCTTTTTCCTGGATTTAAACAAGACCATTTCTTGTGTGGAACTTTGTAAGAAAGTTTCCTATGAGAAGACAGCCCCGCAAACATTTCCCCTACACCTCAGGGGAGGTGCTTCTACATATGGGTGCTGGTTGTTCAGACATTTAAGAGTTCTTCAGAACAATCCAGATCGAATAGCAATTTGGAAGTGTTGCTTTTTGCTGGAGAGGGGAAAACCGGAGTACTCGGAGAAAAACCCCCCGGAGCAAGGGCGAGAACAAACAACAAAGCAATTGACGCGTACATATGCGTCAAATAAGTCAGTGAAAAGCCAAGTTATAAATTGACAGGAGCCCATTTGATGGGCTCCTGAAATTGACAAAAAATAATGCTAAAATAAGTGTAATCTAATAATTCAAGAACTAAAAATAGAAATAAAACCTCCCGGATAGAAAAAACTGCAAATTCTAAAAATAAGAAGCTGTCAAAACCGGTTGTCATGGTAACGTCACGTACACGTCACGACAATAGGCCATTTCTGAGTTCCCCGGGCCTCTGCATCAAAACGAGGTTGAGTGCTTAGCATTTGACATGGAAAACATTTTTGTTTTATTCTTATGCAAAAAAACCCTCATTTTCACAAGATAGGTTGTGCACTTGGCACTTGGCACTTGGCACTTGGCCTCATTTTGAAATTGAGGGTTTTTGGAACTCGGAAGTGGCCTATTTTAAAATGTTCCTAGATGAAATTTGAGGACAACTCGCAAAGTTTGGCGGTCATAACTCAACGGTTTTGAAGTTATTCAACTTTTTAAATGAAGCCCCACCCCTTCGGTTTGAAACTGTTGCGGTACCTTTAGCAGGGTTTAGGCGCCTTTCTTAAAGAGCCCCAAAATGACGGAACAATTTGTACCTCTCTCTTAGGTGGTTAAGGTACGTGAACCACACGCAAACAACGGCCGGAATTCTGGTACCCGGAGAATATCCTTCCCTTATAGGATACTCCTATCCTGCTTTCTTTCCCCCATGGGGAGAAAAACTAAACCCTTCTGAGTTTTGTTGTTCGACTGACCCCTGAATAAATAAATAAATAAATAATGATTTGGAGGTAGCACATCCACAAAGTGGTTCTTCGTCTTCCTGACTCCTGTTTATTTAGTTTATTAGATATAATCCGCGTAAAGTTTGCTTATCATTTTCGCATTAATTATGACCTAAATTTGGAAACCGCTGAATTTCTCGAATTGGGTCTTTGCGATTTTGGTGAAACTCTGTTCAGCGTAAGGCACTAATGGGCACTATGTGTAGCCGAGAGATTTTCACGAAAAAATGCCGGCGACAGCAGATTTTCGACTCAGACCTGAAAGGGGCGTGGTATTATAACCACGTGACATTTACTCCGATCGCCAAAAATTTTATGTTATATTGTAGATTGATCTATATGTTATCCATTCTATGTGTTAGACTTACGATAAAAGTAAAGGTGGGGATACCAGAGAGCTTCAAAGTAGGATGGTACCCCCCCAAAAAAAACTGGGTCGAGTCACCTTAAACAGACAAATGCAAGAGAAACGCAAGGAAAAGTAAAAGTGCTGTTTATTAAGTTGTCTATTTGACCATGCTAAAGTTAAAAAATAGAGCATTATAATATTCGTTAGTTATTATGATAATAAACGAAAGCAAACTAATGATATATATTTACAGGGCCAATGGGACTATGGCAATTTGTATAAAGACAGCAGGCGCGGTGACAGGTTATACTGTACGCTGCATGTAATCGAAGCGCTTAGTGACTCGAGAGTGCACTCACGAGTAACAAATAAGTTTTTTTAGCCTTTTACTTCATTTTCGTAAGTTTGTTTTGCTGATCATGTGCATATGATAAACCAACGACTACGTTTCTTATATAGTTATCCTCAGATGAAATGTAGAAAAACATGTAAATATATTGTATAATAGCGTAATAGTGTATAGTCAGTTTTGTTCGGATCGTGAGTGCATGGCTCATATTATAGTTGATTTTTTCATTTTGTACCTATTGACTGGTCAATCTTGTGAACTTAATTTCCCAGAAAGGAGGAAAAGAATTCATTCGCAATCAAGGTACCGCTTTCTTTCAATTAGTTTATATAAAGCAACATACAAACGGACGCCATGTTGTTGGCCAACAACTCAAAAGATTCTTAGACGTTCATGATACTGCGTCCGTTTGCACACGAAGTTGCATATTGTTGCGTATTGTTGGGAGTTGTTACGCAAAGTTTGAAACCGGTCAAATTTTTTAGCCAACAACTCCCAACATTTCTTACGTTCCGTGATCGCCGATGTGCATGCGTAACAAGGTTGGATCCGTTTGCCCAGCTCTTTCCAACATTGTTGGCGTCAAGCAAGCGCATTACACATGGTCTTCAAAGTCTTATGGGTGTATCCTTCCCATCATGCACTGAAGGTCCCAACAATATTGGGATTTCTTGCATCCGTTTGCACACCACTGCTAACACGGACGCAACAACTCCCAACATTGTTGGCCCAACAATATTGGGATTTCTTGCATCCGTTTGCAAATCACTGCAAACACGGACGCAACAGCTTCCAACATTGTTGGCCCAACAATGTTGAGAGTTTGCACGTAGCTTTACGTGACTACGAGCAATTACACATGTGTAGTTAGATGCAACAAGTCGATGTATACTGATCGGCAGACGCTGGGAAGCCGAGTATATTCTGAGAGTGAAACTCATTATTGACAAGAAAAAAACAGTTGTTAAAAAAATAGCCAACTGCAAGTAAAGCGAGACGGCGGCAAATCATATAAACAAGTCCCACAAGTTTTGCTTCATTTTACGGAGTATTCCAGGTAATTACCCTCTGCTAAAAAGGGTATATAGAGAGATCTAAAAATAACCTGTGATGTTATGTTATAATCGTTGACTTGCGCATACCATCATAAAGAGAATACCCTCCCATGTCATTGTGTCACAAAGATAATCAAATTTACTTTCCAAATTCCAGTTTCAGTTTTGCTGACGTCGTTACGTTAAAATCAAAGAATAAAATTATCCTGCAAGAACTGATCTATAATATAAGTTATGTTTGAACAATTCCTTTTACGTCAGATCCTTTGTCAAAGCTAAAACAGACGCTCTCAAAGGTTCATTACCAAACGGAACATTTCTTTTCAGGATTCATACGAGATCCTTTTTTACAGTTAAAAGCTTTGGCGAATTCATCAAAGTTGGACAGAGAACCAATCACCCTGAAAGAAAAGATAAACAATGCCACAGTCACACCAACCAAGCTAGAAATCATTCAGGTCTTTAGACAATCTAAAAGGATGCCTTTTTTTTAGTGTTTAGTTTCAACATGGTTAGTAGAGGAGACTGGTTATGAAAGTCGGCAAACATCAAAGTTGAAAAAAACGGTGTTGTAGTTTATGTTGGAAGCTCCCTGACCGTGCACAATTCTTTGCTTTTTTGTTCATAAATTGAGACTGAATTATGAATTAATGCGATTTTTCTGTTGGGCAGTAAGTTCAAAATGATAGGAATGCTATAGACCTTGTTCACGANAAAAAATAGCCAACTGCAAGTAAAGCGAGACGGCGGCAAATCATATAAACAAGTCCCACAAGTTTTGCTTCATTTTACGGAGTATTCCAGGTAATTACCCTCTGCTAAAAAGGGTATATAGAGAGATCTAAAAATAACCTGTGATGTTATGTTATAATCGTTGACTTGCGCATACCATCATAAAGAGAATACCCTCCCATGTCATTGTGTCACAAAGATAATCAAATTTACTTTCCAAATTCCAGTTTCAGTTTTGCTGACGTCGTTACGTTAAAATCAAAGAATAAAATTATCCTGCAAGAACTGATCTATAATATAAGTTATGTTTGAACAATTCCTTTTACGTCAGATCCTTTGTCAAAGCTAAAACAGACGCTCTCAAAGGTTCATTACCAAACGGAACATTTCTTTTCAGGATTCATACGAGATCCTTTTTTACAGTTAAAAGCTTTGGCGAATTCATCAAAGTTGGACAGAGAACCAATCACCCTGAAAGAAAAGATAAACAATGCCACAGTCACACCAACCAAGCTAGAAATCATTCAGGTCTTTAGACAATCTAAAAGGATGCCTTTTTTTTAGTGTTTAGTTTCAACATGGTTAGTAGAGGAGACTGGTTATGAAAGTCGGCAAACATCAAAGTTGAAAAAAACGGTGTTGTAGTTTATGTTGGAAGCTCCCTGACCGTGCACAATTCTTTGCTTTTTTGTTCATAAATTGAGACTGAATTATGAATTAATGCGATTTTTCTGTTGGGCAGTAAGTTCAAAATGATAGGAATGCTATAGACCTTGTTCACGAGACCCGCTATCTGTGCACGTCCTTTGGGATTGATGGGATAAAAACAATGTCATGTGGTATTTCAGGGGGCAAACAAGTGACCAAAATTGCCAATACTTATCTCAAAACGAGAGAATGAAGTAGGAGTCGTACAAAATGTACAGTTCGAGTTTCCACAAGTTATACCTACTTCATCTAAAAACGTAGCAAATGATAATTTCAAACCATAATTTGCTATTATCATCTTTCACATAAAACGTTCTTATTTGCAATTGTCTGATGTCTAGAATTTATAAACTTGACCGCGATTTTGTGCATTGGCAGAATTTATCACTTGTTTGCCCCCTGAGAAACCACGTGACATTGCTTTTATCCCGTCAGTCCTTAAGCGCGTACAAAGATGGAGGGTATCGTGAATAAGGTCTATTGGACGTTGTGCATTTTCAGGTCCAAAAAAGCTAGCAAAAACATATAACAAAGGAGTCTAAGGGCCTGTTTACATGGAGGTGGGGGACCCCAGATAGGTGAGGTAACATGCGGCAGGTCACCCCACCTATCATGTAAACGTGATCAAGTTAAAATGAGAGATTATGTGGATAGGCGGGTTACCCACCAAAGCGGTTACCTCACCTACCTGGGGTCCCCCACCTCCATGTAAACAGGCCCTAACGGGTTACCACTTTAATAACTATGGTTTCGAGAAATTAAGTGAAAAACAATTAGGTGAGGTGACAATTCAAATAAAACCTTTTTAAAGGAGGAGAAGCTGTGTGCTAAACTTATCAGTATTCAAACACTGGGAAACACCACCAAACTAGATGAAAATAAAAATAACTGTTCAAAACATGGGAAGAGGGTGTAAAATAACAGAGCATATACAAAAGGAAGCAAGGGTGGACAAATTTGAATTTGGAAAGTATTTGCAATTGTGCCTTTTGAAACCTTGCCATATATATAGCCTAACCTTTTTTAAGGTTAATTTTGGAAAGAAATTTTGTTTGACACGAAACTGTGATTTTGTCATTCAAGAGTACTTTGAAAAGTTTCACAGCGAAGAAGGACGACTAACTGGCTAATATCAACAAAATTAACATAGCACCTATAAATGCTTTTTTACCGTAATATTTTCTTTTTTGGGATTTGAAAATCCTACATTTGTTATAGTCAGTTATTTCTTTCTATTTACTTATTTTTTTGTGTGAAGATGTTTCCTTTTTTGCTCTAGATTTTCTATGAAATGTTAATATTGGGCCAGAGACTGATCGGATTTCCTAATCTAACAGGATAGGCCTTTACCGATATTTTCCAGGACTGTGCACCCCATAGTCAATCTGCCTAATAGCTGCTGCTTTTCGATACTTGCTACACCAAATCTGGAAGAAAATAAATGAGTAAACAAGTAATAAATAAATAAATACTGTCAAACCTCCCATTAACGACCACCCAAAATGGGAAGATTTAGAAGTGGCTTACGGGAGGTGTTCGCTTATATAGGAGAATTGATCCCTATGCAGGATGTCCTTTCCTACAACAGGTCAGTCTGAAACACATCATCCCCATTTTGCATACCATGCAATTTCTAAGTTACAATACGATCTGAGCATTTTCATGTTGTCAGCTGAGTGCATCGCGTTCTCTTGGAAGAGTAGTACAAACAACGAACATAGAGATCAAATCAAACCATTCCCTAACTAGTCGTTTACACGGGGATGAAAACAATAAGACGAGAGGTGTTCGTTTAAGAGATTCTAACCGTAGTGATTTGACTGGGAAAGTCGCTTACGAGAGGTGGTACATACCTACACGTTTACAGATAGCCATTACGACACCTGAAGGAGGATCATGAGGTTATCCCTATATTAAGATCTCCCCCAGCAGATAACCCACCCGGCTCAGGAAAGGTTGGCCACACCAATGGGGTCTACGTCCCTAGTCTTTTCGAACAATGGCCTGGGTTCCCTTACGTCCCACAAGAACTAGATAAGTGAAAAAGCTGTGAGACGGGACCAACGGTTTTTCGTCCTTATCTCAAAAGATTTCACTACAGAAGTCATTACAAAGGCAGCACTTTCTTCTCAGTTCTTTAAATTAAGACCGTGAGTGTTGGTACGGCCGGGCTTTGAGCTCATGACCTCCCGATCAGCAGACCGATGCTCTCCCAACTAACCTTACCAGGCAGTGGTTGCACACAGGGGTTCGACTGTATATAAAAATCTAATAAATAGAAATAAACATTATTGTATTGAACGTCTTCTTTGCTCCATTTTACAGTATGAACCGTAGGCGTTAACCAAACTTCTAGAGCACAACACCAGCTATGTATCGAATTGCTGCATGGACCTTCTTGAATGACTTTAGTAGTGTCAAAACTCGAGTGGGGAGATGCGACCAAATTTTTTTTCAGAATTTTGTTGAACTGCGATGGTTGTAAAAAAATATTGTTGCCAAACCTGAGCAAAACCAAGAAAGAAGATCTTCTCGTTGCTAAAGTCTCTCATTCCTGGAAGAGAAGGTTCGTCGCCATTTCTCTTCTTCCAGTTCTGATAGGCCTGAAGGTAAAAACATCCAGTTTTAATTATTTTAGGTCTAAGGCAGCTAGTGATGATGTCCATCTCAAATCTGCGAAGGTTCGACTGTTAAAACTTACTTTTTTTTCATGCAGGGGACAAATCAGGTCGAACCCCATTAATACGAACATACACACTGAAGGAACCACCAAATATGGCGTCGGTATTAAGCTGGTGTCCGTAAAGTGGGATTCGTTCCATTACACTCATTACACTCCTTTTTTATATAAGAATGTTATCTTCCCAGCCCAGGCTGCATATTCTTATTTTTCTTTCGGTTTTAGGCTGAAAATATTCTTGAATTATTCTTACTTATAAATGATAGCTTATGCCATTTCCACTTTAGAATGTATTGGGTTTCAATATTTTAAGAGAAAACTCAAGGCTGGGAAAACAGGTTAAAAACATATAATGGTACTGTAATTACGCTTTTCAGCGAACAAAATTTAGTCCTTTTTAAACTCTCAGCCTTGAGTATATTCTTCTTAAAACAGATTTTTATAGAAGAAAAGAGTATTCTCTCTCTAATAACTTAGAAAGACAGACAGCCACAAGTCGGCAGAATTGAATTCAGTGCAGCATTTGTAGAAGAATGGACAACTTTTAAAACTTCCCATCTTGAGGAAAAAAAAAGAAAGAAAAGAAAAAAACCCGCAGCGTATTGGAAAAACAAGCTTGAAAAAAACGGAAAATATATGGCGGCTTCCTTGCTTAGCGTGCGCGTTTCGGAGCCATGGAGTGACCGACATGAATCAAATTCGCATTAAGGATGCGTATAAAAAGATCTTGAGCTATTTTAAGAATTAATCCTAAAGGAAATTTAGGTACCTGGAATGACTGCTTAATGCCGCCATTGTCGGCAATATTTTCCCCTAGAGTCTGTTCACCGTTAATCTGCACACACACAAAAATATACATAAATAAAAAAATAGTAATAATGATAATGATAATGATAATAATGATGACAATGATAACGATAATAATGATGATGATAACGATAATAATAATAATAATAATAATAATAATAATAATAATAATAATAATAATAATAATAAACACATACATACAGAAATAAGACAACGGTCAACCAGATGTCTGACGGCTAAATATAACCCCTTTCCTACTGTTGAAACCAAAATATTTTCAATGAAAGACTGGTCTTTCCTTTAATAAGTTTTGATTCGACGGTTCCTAAACACAACCGTTCAAGGTGACTGGTAAACAAGACGTGCACTAGGGGAACGACCAGGGGCCATGCATTACAAATTAGAAAAACAAAAACATTAAAAAGTACACTAGCGCGTTTTCGCTATGACCCCTTATGGAAAATAATCATTTCCGAAAAGACAAACAGCAAACAAGAAAAACAAAACAAAACAAACAAAAACAAACAAAACAAAGGGACACTTTCTTGTTTAGGTTTTCGCTCGCCGCTGACACTGACCTTCTTTCCTTCAAATTCGTAACTAGAATATTGATCTTTTAAACATTTTGTTTTCTTCTTGAAAGCTTCAATAGACTTGTTAGACCACCATTTTACCAAGTTGCCATCTTTGTTAAACAGACGACCTATTGGATTCAATCAATCATGGTATAAGTTACTTTTCTGTTGCTCGAACTGACAGTTGAGAATGAACTTAATTTTCAACGAGCACCTGCTATGAAATTAGGGCGAGCTTAAGGAACGACGACGGCGACAAAAACACAAAAAAGTAAGAGGGTGGCGCCCGCTTGTATAGAGAAAAGGTGATGGAAGTATCACCCACCTACCCGAGTTACCATAACCAGATTCGTACCCAGTCGCTATTGGGGTGAGAGAAGATTGGGGTTAGGTTGAGGTGCGCGGGGACTAATGGGAGAGGACGTCCCTTCTCTTGAGTCCCCGCGCGCCTCCATCTTACCCCAATCTTCTCTCACTCCAAAAACACATAAATAGCGACCGGGTACGAGTCTGACCCTGACCGAGCCAGCTTTTCATACATTTCCTCCAGGAGCCTCCTGTTTACTGGGACACAGCGGCCCTTCCGTTTATTATTTAAATTCAAGACTCTTACTAACGTTCGTTCTAGGTTGTGAAGCTATCAATAGCAGGATTACCTATACGTACCATTATCATCAAAGCCATGGGTAATTTCATGTCCTACCACCATACCAATTCCTCCATAGTTTAGAGCCCTAAAAATAAGCCGAACAACCCATGACAAATCAGCAAGAAAATAAAATCTTAGCCCTTTACATCGTCTAATTTATTATCTCCAGACTTCCATGGCTGAGGGTGATCACACCTTCTTTAAATATTTTTTCAGTTGGTTGCTATGTTAAATAATGACTTCACAGTTGGTAAAGTGTCCCCGCGGTGAAACGTACATATATCATGGCTCGGAGTGAAATTCCGTTCACTATTAGGTGGAAACACGGGCAGAAAGCAATTAATTCTCCGCTGACTGAATGAAGGCATGGTCTCCGGCATAAAATGTTTTGACCCTATGTACAAGCTGCTGTGGTGTAGCATTCCGGTTAGACCTCTTTGGCAGTACTGTTTAATGG
>CALNXI010001422.1:127280-129553 GCA_942486025.1 Porites evermanni | reverse complement strand
TGCCTGTAAAGTTCAGAATTGAATTTAAAATCCTGTTGATTGTTTTTAAGATTTTTAAGGGCTCAGCACCTTCATACTTAAGATTTTTAATTACTCCTAAGCCTGTATCTAAATATAATTTAAGAAGTTCTAGCGACAGTACCCTACTTAGTTATCCGAATGTTAAGCCCAAAGCAAATCTCGGTGAACGGGCCTTTCTGTTTGCTGCACCTAAGCTATGGAATGCTGTACCAAGATTTATTAGGGAATCCATTTCAGTTGACACTTTTAAGAGAAAGTTGAAGACTCACCTTTTTAAAACAGCATTTTGTACCACTTAGATTATCAGATTGTATTTTTAGCTTACTAGACTATAAATAATTTTCAGCTTATAATTTTTAAGAATTTGCTAACAGATTTTATCTTTTTAACTTTTAGCCATTAGTTTTTCTATTCTATATCTATATTATCATCTTATTTTATCAATTTTTACTATTATAATTATTCATAATTTTTATTATTAGTAGTATTATTGTTTTGTTTTGTTTTTGTTTGTTTGTTTTTTTTCCCTATAGCGCATTTGAATATATTTATATAGATATTTGCGCCTTATAAGTTTTTGAAATTAAAATTAAATTAAAATCCTTAAGATGGCTAATATAGGACAAACATAGAGAGCTAAGTATTACTATTCAAAATACCTTGTAGCACACTAAATTAAAGTACTTCTCCATGTTGGTTAACCGTGTACAACCACTCGCAGATTTAAATCCCTTGACCTGCATGGCAACTCGTATACAGATATTTTAAAGCAGCTGACTTTTGCAAAACGCGATAAGTAATACCGGGATCGAAAGAGCTTTGGGTGCAATGATGTAAACATTGCATTAAGCCAAATGGAGCCGCAATAAATTGTAATAAGACTGAGGATGCTAATAAGCAGATCGATAAAAAGAGGGAGCAAGATACGCATTTGGCCAGCGTAGAGGATCTCAAACAGCATCTGACCTTCTGGAAAAATGGCGCGCCAGCGAAGATCGTAACTTGGCGCTGGCATCATGAACACTTTTCGAGCATTTGTTTTCTGCTAAACCATTAAAATACAAAACTCGAGTTCCTTTAATAATCCCATATTTCTATGGGTCACGGTATTGCCTACTGCGCTTTGCTGATGTCATCCTTTTTGTATTACCTGTATGCAACATATACCCCGCCCTGGACATGCCTAATTAAAGAAGTGTATCTTACACAGCACGCACAACGACAATCATATTTGACTAAGTTCTGTAAGCTCCAAACGTTTGTCTTTTGTTTTAAACAGCTTGTTATCACCTATCTATTTTATCATCTAAATTCGCCATTAATGCACACCTGGTGTATAAAAGAGCGGCCTTGGATTTTCGAGGAGTACGTGGCTTAGAATAGTTTTCTGAGCGGGTTTTCTAGCTAGTAGTACTTGTTATTTTAACTTTATTTAATTTGATTTTATGCATCATTTACAACAGCAAAAACGTTTGACGTCATTTTTATCAGTCCTCAAAAAAAATCTAAAACTCGGTCATGGCATTGCTTAGCTGAAGGACGCTTCTCTGGCATCGCCTCCCAACAAGCCTTCATTAGTTCTTCCCAACAAGGAGGAGGATCCACGTGATCTTTTAAAAGTTCTGGACGACACCCGCTATCCACCTCCCCGAAGAAATCGTGAAGGTTCAAGGATACAATTTTTGAAAACGCCTGCTTTCCGTACCAGATCTCCCACAACATTATACCAAGACTGTAGATGTCTGCTTTGCTGTCATACACCTTAGAGTGGAACACTTCTGGTGCGATGTAGGCAGGGCTTCCAGCGATGGTACCAGTAATGTCTGCTACTGCTATAGATATGCCAACATCTGTAACTTTCACTGAGTTTTCCTCTGACAGCTTTAAAGAAAAAGGAAACTAAAATTAAAGTAGGATTTCACTATTTAACTACCACACATGTTCTTAAATCTTGTATTATTTTATACTAAAATCAACTCTAAGCAGTGCCTTATTGAATTTTTCGTAGTGAAATGCCTTAAAACGTCGCTCATTATCATTAATAGTAAGCCAGAATATGTTTTATTCTTAACCATACCTTCCCAGCATATCAGCGTACAGTTGAGCACGCTAGGAACACTGCCTGGCTAAGAACACTATCGTATGTTACACTTGAGAAGCACTGAGTCTGGGGGACCCATGCCAACCTCTGTCAGCCTTGCAAAAATTATTTAACATGAAAGATGATCAAAACTTTCTGAAGGCCATTTTCG
>CALNXI010001422.1:112280-122280 GCA_942486025.1 Porites evermanni | reverse complement strand
AAGCCTGAAAATATGAGACGTTGGTCAAGATCTGAAAATGGAATTTTGGGGTAACACGCGGGTAAGCACAACAAAACAAGAAAAAAAATTGAATTGATAGTAAGAAAATCTAAGTAAAAATACATTAATTTTATGTTAATTATGTACATATTTGCATTTATTTTAATAGGTAGTCTGTCTCTATTCATTTGCTGCAATAAGGGACAGTGCAATAATTACCTGGAGAGGGGTGGGGGTGGGGGGTTGGAAAATTAGAGGCGGGGCATAGGAGAAAATGACAACAAGAGAAGCGGGGTTGGATGTAAAATTTAATACATACAGGGGGGCATTACTTTTTCATTCCTTTTTGAAAACTAGAAAAGTAGTGGAAGAGTTATTAGAGTTCAAATATAAATACTAACATTGGAATAAAACTGACAAATTTATCAACTCTAAGGTGTTCTGACCTATGAACTGATGTTTTCCTATCTGTCATGTAGTAGGAAAGAAATGCCTCTGGTACATATGTTAAAACAGTGCTACTTTATTTGCACTAGGATTTAATAAAACGGGAAACTTTAATTAAAAGTTGCAAAAGTAGCACTTAAATGTCATTCAATGAAAAAGAAAGATGCCAATGTTAGCTCATATGGCACCATAATTTCGGAAAGAAAAACCGAACTGTTGAAATTTTAATAGCAATACAACTTTAAAGTATGGTAAATAAACCACAGTATGATTAGATTGAGCTTCAAAAAAAATCAGACAGGAATTCCTGAGTTCTTACCCATGCACGCGGGAGCCTTAGTGCCAGAGATGCTGCAGAAAATGAGGAATCTCCCAATTCATGCAAAGACGACACAAGCTCTGAGAGTCCAGTGATTCTGATAACTCTTCAAATGAGTCTTCGACATACGTCGAAGAGTCATTTAAAGTGATGTTTGTACCGGAGGGAGAAATCCAACAAGTAAACTAGGTATTAGGGAATCAATGAGAGGAGACTTTTTTTTCAAGGGGGGAGGGAGGGGGTGGGGGTTAGCCTTAATATTTATTATGTGAGAGGAGGGGTTGAAATTAATTTTTGCTTAATGAGAGAGGGGTATGACTTAGTTTTGTGACATATTTCACCCATTTCCCTAATACAATAATAGGCTAGGACACTACAAAATGGTAATTTGCCCCCTTAACTTGGAATACGTTTATCAGAAAATACACTGATGCTTACTTCCAGTGAATTTCCAGCCTGGATCCAATACTCTTCAACACCATGAGACTCAAGCCATTCATCAAATTGGAAAATTCATTTGTAATGTAACCATGCCCCTGAGCTTTACTGGCTTTCGTTGTTGACATATGTATGATCTGTGATTCAGGTTCAACGCCAGGCCAGCATCTTACAAGTTTTTTGATGACATGATTCTTAACCTCGTTTACTTCTTTCCCTGGGACTTGGTCCCATTTGTTACACACAAACAAAGCACACTTGGACGGCAATTCGCCCTGTCTTTCAAGAGAGATGTTTCTGACTTCCTCTAATAATTTCTCAAGCTGCAATTGCAAAAGCAACAATGACACATTAATTTCCTTTGTAGAAGGCCTAAATGTAATAAACCACCCTAAATGTAATAAACTCCTAAATGTAATAAAGTCCTTAATGTAAGAACAATTTGCCCTAAATGTGATAAACTCTTAAGTTGCCAATTACAATAGTTACTCAAATAAGTGCCGCCCTCAAATAAGCGCCGCATTTGGGGGGCGGGGCAATTAGCGCCACGGTGCTTATTCGTGTAAATACGGTACTAAGCGGTATTACTATGTTATTAAGCACCGCTCTCAAATAAGCGCCGCATTTTTGGAGAAAAAAGTTAATAAGCTCTGCGGTGCTAATTCGCGTAAATCCGGTACATTTCCTTTTGCACTGTGAAACTTAACGACAAAGTAACAGTGTTTTTTTAAAAAAGCAACATTTAAGCAACTGGAAAACTTTTTTCCTGTGTCTGCATAGCCTGATATAAACACTCGAGGGGTTGGGAGAATTTGGGATAGTTATGCAAACTCTCGACCTCGTCTTGTGTTTGCATAACTGTCAAGAATTCTCCCAAACCCTCGAGTGTTTGAATCAGGCTATGCAAACAAAGGAAGAAAGTTTTCTATTGCTTTTATAAAATAACTTTCCCGAGAGAAAAGAAAAAACTCTATGTTCAGGTTATTGATGAAAAGAGAAATTCTAACCAGTCGCGAAGTCTTGTATACGAAGCTTGATGTACGTGTAATCAGTTCTTGTTTCGCAATAAAGATGCTTTCCAAAAAAGGGTTTTTCCCTTAGGCGAAAAAAAATTGGTACAGCATGTTTGTAAAGATTTTCCAAGTTTCATCTGACGAGGGAATGGGTAAATAAAGTAAATTTGTCGAGTTTTCAACTCAAAAACATTTTAAAATTCGTTCTTGTGTGATTAGCGCGCGAAGATCAAAACGTTGACTCCACACATGTTTACATACTCTCATGCAAACACATCTCTCGGCCAATCAAAGCGCGCGCGTAATATCTTAGTTATTTATAAACGTTGTTATGAGTTGTGCAGTAGTCTTTAGGGCCTGTTTACATGGAGGTGGGGGACCCCACATGGGTGAGGTAACATGCGGCGGGTCACCCCACCTATCATGTGAACGTAATCAAATTAAAATGAGAGTTTATGTGGACAGGCGGGTTACCCACCAAAGCGGGTTACCTCACCTACCTTGGATCCCCCACCTCCGTGTAAACAGGCCCTTAGACTTCTCGTTGTTTGTTCTTAACATTTTAGCTGATTAGATCTCTTTTCTAGAGATTCAACGTTGACAAGCAAAAGGATCTTCGTCCACGATTTTTGCAGTAAATTTCTTTAACTAAAATGAAGTATGAAAAACTTTTTAAGGCTTACAAGTTTTTTTTTTTTTTCCCTTTACAAGCAATTTATTTGTAAACGTCAAGTTATACAGTGCGCCTAAGGAAATGTATAAAAAGCTTATTGAATTTTTTCTCAAAAAATCCGGCGCTTATTAGAGGGCGGAGCTTAAAACCATAGTAATACCTCTTAGTACCGTATTTACACGAATAAGCGCCGCGGCGTTTATTAAATCCCCCCAAATGTGGCGCTTATTGGAGGGCGAAGCTTATTTAAGTAATTAATGTAATTTGCAACTTAAGAGTTTATTACATTTAGGACAAAACGTTATTACATTTAGGACTTTATTAAATTTAGGGTCGTTTATTGCATTTAGGCCTTCTACATCCTTATGGCCACTAACAGTTAACTGTTAAATTTTACTGAGCTTCGCTCTTGGAACAAGAATTTCACTCAAGATCTTTGCAGTTATGACGTAGATTGGATGAAAGATGTGGCAATATGAATTCAGAGTGGGAAAAAAGACTTTTGTTGAAGCTCCAGACCTGAAAGTCGTAAGGAGATAGTTATTGAAAGTGTTACTGGTAGAGAGGCTTATCTGGCTTATCTAGAGATGAGATGCAAATTATTTTACAGCAAATTATCCTGAAAGAAATTTTAATTATAGTAAAAGGTTTCGCTTTGTCGCGACGCAACGCTCCCCACTAGATAAAGAACGACTGCTTAGGAGACTATATCATTTGAAAATTCTCCTTCTCATAATAATAAATAATGAATCAAATAACTTTTTAGTACGCTAGAGGTATACTAATATAATTGTTATTCACCTTAGCGTCTGAAGAGCAAGAGTCCATCTTTACTCTGCTATATTCAACGCGGAAAATTATTTGGCGAATATTGGGCAATACGTACCCTGTCCTTCTGAACTCCGCCTGCATTTGCACTGTTGATCACATAAATGAAAGCAAACGCTTGGGGAAGGTACCGTGTGACTATCTCGTCCATAATATCAGACTCGCCAATTCCAGGGCTGTCAATTATCACAATTCCTTTCTAAAATGCACAAACGACAACGTAAACAACGTTTTTTAGGCTAATGCTCTGGGGTGATAAAAAAAGTACTCAACTTTTAGCAACGCGCGCGAGATCCTGTGGAAAATGTGGGGTTTATGACGTATGCGCGAATTCTCGATTTAATTCAGAACCCGGCCCAATAAAGCATTGCATTATGCTCCATCTGTTTTGGGGAGATCGAGGAGTGAGCCCCATCTTTAGTCATGCGCATTCGCTACTCTTCAAAATAGGGTGGCTTGACACTTAGCTTGTGCAAACTGTTGTAGTCGATTTAAAACCCCAGTTCTAAGCGTTTTTCAAATTAATCTCAAAGACAATTTTTCAGAAACTTCAAGCAACTTCAGAGCAAAGAATTCTATCTAGTAGTATAGTCTAAACAGTACTGTAGGTGAGATTTGCTGTCAAGACCGTTTTCCATAGAGTTTTGCAGTATTTTGGGATGGTGAAAGATGAAAAAAGCAGTCATACGAAAAAAAAATGTTGATTACGATTACTGAGTTGATTTAAGTAATCCACTTAATGGAAGAGTACAACAGAACTCATTTTACTGTTTATACTACTACATCAGAAATTTCTGCAATTTGATTGGCTTAGAGAAGTGGTATTTCAGCTTAATTTGAAATACCTACATGAGAAAATTACAAAGCTTTTGTGGGTAGCAGTATAAACAAATAATAGCATGATTTGTACGTGATATTTGGCATAAATACCACTTGTGATATTTCAAAATTGTCTCAAATTTCAATCGCCTAACGGCTCGTGAAATTACGCATAACAATTTCGAAATATCACTCGTGGTATCTATGCCAAATATCACTACAAATCATGCTTTTACCTATACAAATTAAACATGTCATGGGAAATTCTTTCTTTTTTTTTTTCAAATGATGGATTTATTTTTCACCAGATTGAGATTAAAAGGGGTATAAATAAACTTCAGGGCTCAGTTGTTTGAAGACCGATTAGCGCCTAACCCAGGGTTAAATTTTACCCGGGTTTCTTTTTCTTAATTTGTACGTTCAAAAGCATTTTTTCGGATAATTTTCTCTGTTATTTTTAAGAGCATTCAATCACTAACTTGTTGACAAAAAGAATTAAAATGAATTTACTTTTTAAGCTTTCATATCTGAATTCAAATTTTGCACTAACTCTGGGTTATCTTAACCCAGCTTTGAACAACCCGGCCCAGATTACAACTTAACATCCTATAGTTATTTTTTTACTTGTTTATTTAGTATTTATTTCCAGATTAGGTGTACTTAGCAAATGGCAAAGTATATTGTAGAAAAACTATAATGGGCGACGAAGTTTCCGTCGAAGTTAAACTAACCAAAACCAATTCCCATGAACATAAAAACGAGAAAACCAACTGGCCAACTCCTTGACCCAAATTATAAATGACGACGATTCTAAAATAGTAACAAAATTAAGGTGCAAGGATTGAGATATCAATCAATTTACCTCCAAGAGACTGTGAGGCCGAAAGAGTTCGATTTTTTTGAAAATTGATCCCCTTTCTCTATCAGTCTTCACATGGACGTAAGGAGAAATTTGCTGAAGATAGCCCTGTTCTGTTGATTCCTTTAACAGAATAATCTTTTCTGGCCGATCCTGGTCTTTAAAATGAGCCACGATTTTGCGTTCCTTTCCGAACTTAAGCTCGCATATAGTAGACGTTGTACTTAAAACAGAATATGGAAGAAGCTCCTCGCCGAGAATAAGATTTATTAAGCTACTTTTCCCAGATCCCGTCTCTCCTGCAAAGGTGTAAAGTTACAGTATTAAACGTTATTTTATGGGTGGTGGAGGCCTGTGACGCATGGTCGCCATCTTGGCCGCCACCTTGGATTCATTCTCGTCCCCAGAGCCACTCGGCTTAATTTGTAACCGACCAGTGGCTCTGGACGCAACGGAAAATACGAATTATTTCATTGGTTGAAGGCATTTTAATGCGAAAAGCAAATTAAAAATATAATCTACTGCGCATAACATTTTACTTCGTGCCCTCTGGACCTGCAAACATAAAATCCGTGTCTGAGTTTCGTTGATTGCGACAATCCTGTTTTGTTTATATGCAATAGCAGTGAAGAAGAGAATTGCAGGTAAATATGAGAAGTTTCTACGAAGAAAACGAGCCTTGACAAAGAAATTATTGCCTTTATTGTGCGCTAAACTTTGCCCCTGTCTCCACAGTCGCATCTCCTGGGAAACTGAAAGCAGGAGTAATTGTTAGTTAGTTCTTCCTGTTGCTCCTTGCTCGTTAAAAATCAAGCGATTGATACTGTACTTGTATGGCGTTATTAATTAGCCTAATCAGTTTTACTAATTCCTATGGATATTCGTCGGTGCTATAGTAGGAAAGGAAATCAAGCTCCGACTACAGAATTACAGATTACAGAATTGATATGTACGTTAAGTTTATTGCAATGTGCTTTTAATTTAGTTCATTTTCTGCTGAAAGAACATCTCCTTTGCTATACTAAGGTCAAGATAATATTTTGTTATATGCCTTTATTTCATTAGACCACTGATGGCAGTGCACAAAGCCAGAACTAAATTGCTTATGAATCATTTTGGGCTGCATGCAAAAGGCAATTTTTTAATTGTGTAAAGATGATAGAGCAAGTACTCTTTCCAATCTACGTTTTCTTCCACTTAATTAATGCTTAAATCATGCTTAGATAATTCGGAGGCCTTCTTTTAATTTTTATTTTAACAGTAAGAATTGGGCTGTGAAAGGAAAGGCTATATGTGGCCGACTTGTTACAAATGTTTTGCAAGAAGATATTCTCATCCTAACAGTCCTTGCTTGGCTTCCAGTCGTGTGGCATTTAGACAAAGATAAACAAGCGGCTCTGGGGTTATTTATAACTGATGAACAGTTAACAAAGAAGCAGCCTTTTGCACAATTTTTCTTTATAAATAATTATGTTATCTGATCGCTACATAGGGTAGCACAATGTTCTCAACCTTTTTGGTTTAACAATTCTAAAATACAAGAAAACTTAACTGTTCATAATTAGGCATACATTATGTGAAAACTGGTCTAGATTTTTTGACGATGTTAGAGACAACTGAGGTGTTAATAAATAAAATGATAGATGAACAACAGCCTAGTCTATTTTGCATCATACAGGGGTAAGTGGTTGTTCATGATAACAACCGGATTTTGCAGTATGTCACCTTTGATAGGGTGGATAACATTATAGCTTGATCAACAGTAATATCATAGTTTACTCGCCAATCCTAACCACACCTGCTCTCCACCCCTCCTTGAGATTGCACACAGCATCGGCTTACTGAAGCATAGGGCATCTTAGTTTACTTGGTTATTAACAAATAATGATAAGCCAAATTAAAACTTGCTTCTACTGGTCAATGATTCAGTTCTGGTTAAACCTTTTTCGTAGTTGGAGGCCTCATGTTATAACACAAAATAATGAATTTTCAGGGAACTAAAAAATTATACATTATCAAAACCTGTGAGCAGATATTGTACTTTAACTCTATAAAGCACCACATTCAGGTTCAATACAACTGCAGAGGGTGGGGATTGGGGGTGGGGCACTATCCGCGAAAAATCAGTTCAGGCTCACCTCGCAGTATGCTTCTTGCCTTGCCAAATTTTGACCAAACTATATGATTTTCACTATCCTATTTCAGGCCTGATCCAAAGTTCTATCCCCAATTTCAAANAAACTTAACTGTTCATAATTAGGCATACATTATGTGAAAACTGGTCTAGATTTTTTGACGATGTTAGAGACAACTGAGGTGTTAATAAATAAAATGATAGATGAACAACAGCCTAGTCTATTTTGCATCATACAGGGGTAAGTGGTTGTTCATGATAACAACCGGATTTTGCAGTATGTCACCTTTGATAGGGTGGATAACATTATAGCTTGATCAACAGTAATATCATAGTTTACTCGCCAATCCTAACCACACCTGCTCTCCACCCCTCCTTGAGATTGCACACAGCATCGGCTTACTGAAGCATAGGGCATCTTAGTTTACTTGGTTATTAACAAATAATGATAAGCCAAATTAAAACTTGCTTCTACTGGTCAATGATTCAGTTCTGGTTAAACCTTTTTCGTAGTTGGAGGCCTCATGTTATAACACAAAATAATGAATTTTCAGGGAACTAAAAAATTATACATTATCAAAACCTGTGAGCAGATATTGTACTTTAACTCTATAAAGCACCACATTCAGGTTCAATACAACTGCAGAGGGTGGGGATTGGGGGTGGGGCACTATCCGCGAAAAATCAGTTCAGGCTCACCTCGCAGTATGCTTCTTGCCTTGCCAAATTTTGACCAAACTATATGATTTTCACTATCCTATTTCAGGCCTGATCCAAAGTTCTATCCCCAATTTCAAACCTTGCAGGTCTTGCACTACAGTCTCAAAACATGATGAGAGCAGCTACGCAAGAAGATGCGTGTGTGTTACTCAAAGTGTACTTCTTCACGGGGGATCTCTTGAAGCATGCAGTCTATATACAGTGCATATATCACTTTACATTTCACTGTTCCAGATAAGAAAGTACAGCTATATAGTTTATGATAACCCGTTCTAGGAGTTCAGATAGTGAGAAGTAGAGCATTAGAAAAAAAGCAGATTTTTTTTAGTTTTGTTCTCAGACTCTTTGCACCTTCCCCAATACCTGAATGTCTGGCACAAGCTACCATAAACTACTGCTTAAAGCCTCCCCCCCCAACTTATACGCCCCCCAGTTATAGGCCCATTTACCAGTGAACAAGAAAAAATGTCCGCCTGGCTGTAAGCCCTCCCCTAAGAAAAAAAACCTTAAAACCCCTTACAAAGATGTGTAACCCATGAGCTCATAAGTGATACTTAAACAGGTTTCTCTCTGGATGCATTTGCATAATTACCATCGCTTCCTACTAAACTAGTGTCCTGGGAAACACTTTTTATCAGTAACCGGTAATCAAAAGTACATATAACTGTTTATACCCCTACAACAGAGGTGATAAGAGCTCACCTATATTGTAAAAGTAACAAAACCATGAATACCACAAATATTAAGGAATGCTATTACATTGCAAAGAAAAAGCTAATAAGGGGTAAGAAAACAAAACCTCAAACAGCAATGGTAATTACTTTGTGGTTTTGAGGTTTGGTCATGCACGACTGTACTGGACATTATGGTGATTGGTCACTACACAATCAACATTTTTCAGGTATCAATGATTTTCTGAGTCTGAAAGCAAAATTATTGAAAACTCTCTCTTTGAGGTACTGATGATGATTTTTATAGTAAGGAGATGATACCTGAAATCTTTAGGAGATAAACCCTTTTAGCACTATGAGAACACTGAATGGCCCCCATAAACACCAAATGACCCAGAAGTTTTATGATTAGAGTTGGGAAACCGGGGTTCAAGTTTCAGTTAGGGTTGATATACAGAGAGAACTGAACTGGAATTTGATTCACTCAGTGCTGTATAAAGTTGCCATGCATGGAAGCCCATGGAGGTGTATAAGACTGTCACTTCTCCTGGACAAACCTTGTAATATATGTTTTTTACCCTGGGTCGGTAAAATGATTAATATTGATTTGTTTCGACGTAAATCCTTCGGTTGTCTAACACGTGTTGTACACAAAAGCTCATGAGCAAAATTAAAGCCACGACATGCGACACCACAAAAATAAACATAGGAAAAAACACAGCCAGCTCGAGTGAAATGAAGTATATACTTTACTCTCCTGACACAACACATGAAAGCGTTTTGAAGTAAGATAGCAGTTGCAAGACATAGAACAAGATACCTTTTTAGATTGACCTTTTCCCGCATTATATCGATCTTCGCGATATTGCTTTCCCAGTGTTTGTTCGGCAAACGTATTGAAAAAGTAACTCAGATAACTCAGACGATAGTCTGCCGATTACTTGTCTCAGTTCTCCAAACCAACAGACTGTGTTCAGCCGGTTTCTATTACTGTCTTCTTTTAACTCCAAATTATCGGTGAATCCAAGTTGAATGAAGTGGTGCATTTTCAAAACATCCCAAAGAAGCCACTCTCTGGA
>CALNXI010001422.1:97138-111029 GCA_942486025.1 Porites evermanni | reverse complement strand
TTTAAAAAAAAAACGTGTATTTTAACTAAAATTTGGCTTGACCACCTGCTACTTATAACTTGTAACCACGGAAACTGATGTCACTAAACTTGTCTCAAAATGCGCGTGCGAGGGATAAACAAACGGCTATTAAAAACGTCGGGTGCTAATGTTTAATCGTCTATAATCGCCGATA
The DNA here is from genome assembly GCA_942486025.1 of Porites evermanni. Lineage (NCBI taxonomy): Eukaryota > Metazoa > Cnidaria > Anthozoa > Scleractinia > Poritidae > Porites > Porites evermanni. The sequence goes on along the minus strand of CALNXI010001422.1, from coordinate 110,854 downwards.
AAGTCATAGATTAAGTTTAAGTTTAAAATCCTTCTATTCTTACCTACCTCAAAACCGTCCTAAACCGCATTTTCATAGATTTTTTTTTTCTCGGGGAATGAAAAGGGTTAGTTGGGGGGATATACTGATTTACTATTTTAGCCTCAATTAATGGGGCGCTCGGCTCCTGTCAAAGTGTTTAAGAAAAGTGATTCTGACCTGCCACCAGCACAAAGTATTCCTTTCGTGTCAGTTGCAGTTGGTGATTTTCAATCTTCTCCTCTAAATTACCAACACTCTGCTGTAGCAGGGCCCGAATTTTGGGGTTCAGTTTATTGACTAATTCCTCGGCTCCACTGTAAAGACTCAGTAAAGTTGTTCTTTTCTTTATATCATCTTCTTGTGCATCTGTCAAGATGGAAAACGCCTAGGGAAAGAAGTACAAAAACACAAAACAAGAAAAAACTGAATTACAACCAATTCATCAGTCCCGGAAAAAGCGTATCATCAAACTTAAAGTCATAGTTTAAGTTCATCGTGTTTGGACGTCGGAATGATACAATCATTCTTATAATTATCTCTGCATTTTTTGCTATTTTTTAGATATTTTCCCCAAGCTTTACATGTAAAATTTCATTTTTATTGTTGTTTACAATCGGCAAACCAGAAGTAAAGTTGTGTTGATGGCAGCCTTGCAAACATTGTTGTTACTGAATTGCTCGCGGCAAAACTACGGGGGCTTCAAAGGGACATATATATATTTCTTCTTCTTTTTCTTGCTACTTGCGACGTACGAATTGCAAGTTGCTACTTGCGAGTCGCTACTCACTACTTGCGACTTGCTACCTGCGAGTTCCAACCTGCTACTTGCGACAATAGCGAGTTGCCACTTGCTACTTTCGGGTTGCCAATTGCTACTTGCGAGTAGCTACACACGGTTTTTTTTTTTCTTTTTTTTTTGAGGAGTTTGCTCGTAGGATTCTTAAGGGTTCTCCTTTGACAAATACTTTTTAAAAAATGTCTCTTAACATGTCATTAACATGTGTCCTTTCGTCAATACTTTTGCGAGCCACAGAACGAAAGTTGAAAAGAGTTTGGCATGTCCACTCTACTTGCTGTATACGTGCACTCCCTTCCATTTGACGTGTTTGTAAAAAATTTTATGCTAAAGGTTGGTTTTCACCAGCGACGGAATCGTGGTTATTGAACTGTTCTGTGGTTGTTGAACTGACAAAGAAGAAAAACTAACCGACCTGCGTCCTCTCCCGTCAGCTTCACATTGCCAAGGTATGTACTTAAGCAAAGTCACACTTTCTATGGGTTTACCGGCGTGATAACCTACGCGGGATGTTAGGTGTTCAAGTGTTCTCCCAACATCCCAAGTGGGTTATCACGCCGGTTGACCCATAGAAAGTGTGGTCTATTGCTTTTATAAAATAACTTTAAGTTTTCTATGAGTTTACCGACACAATAAACCATAGGTTTTTAACCAATCAGAACGTGCGTACTATCTTAGTTATTTTATGAAGAACTATAGGCCGGCATGTTCAACGGTTGGTCACGTGATCAGCATTCACCAAACACGAAAACAATGCATTTTGAAAAAAATATATCATTTATTGAAATAGAAGTAAAGAAAAGCACGTAAAAATTAGTTGACAAGTAAATTCCTTGATTTATATTCCAAAAGAAGCGATTGCTATGGCCGCCGAAAATGAAACTTATTAATATAGTTATAGCTTACACTTTCACGTGCAAACTGTGTGACTGTATATTTCATGCAGATATAGATATCAGGTTTGACAAGAAATTACGATTTACATATCATTTAGTAAGTAGCTGTTCCTTATTTAGAAATAAATTTTCGACGGCTGACCATTATTTACAAATAGTGAAAAAAAGGCATGGATTTGCTCTAAATAATATTTTTACAAACGACGCCCCATAGGTTCACAATATGACACAGAGGAAATTAAACTGACAAGTGCAATTGTGTCACCTCGGAAATAAGAAGATGGTCCTTGATTTCGAGCCTTTCTAGTAAACAACTCAGCCTGTGCTGATGCGTAACACGGAAAAAGGAGAAAAGTAACAGGGAACGAAGGCACGCCAGAACAGAATGGGCATCGCGTAGAATGCCCGGTCACATCCGGGAATTTAACAGGCTAAAGCCGCATTCGAGCCACGATTTGGTCTTTAAAATATGGCGGAATAATAAGACTGGAGCGACTTTGAGAGTTTTTTGTCTGTGATTGTGAGTTACTGTAACCAAATCTCAATGGGTACCACCGGAATATTAATATCAAAACACATCAAATTCAAGATCTTACCTTCCATTAATGCCAGCTTATCGGATTTCACTGGATTTTTCGCGCTAAAAACCAACCAAAACATCGCCATTTTTGTATGGATTTTCACTTGCGTAGACTTTCGCAGAAAGATTACAATCAAAGTTTGCAGAAATCGCGAACGGTACCACCTGAGATCGTGACATCTCTCGTCTGCCTTTAAAACCACCACAGTCTTTTAAACCAAAGAATGTGATGAAAACTGGGTTTTTTGTTTTCCTTTGAATTTGACCTAAACCCGCGAGGGGTAGCCCGCACGAAGAAAATTTCTAGAAAACGTCTTTGAAAGCCAAAAAAAATTCTCCGCGTTTCGGCCGCCATGGCCAATGATTATTTGCCCTGTTTTTTAGTTCTAAGCACACTAGTGTCTGATTCTTCGCAAGACAATGAAATTTCGTTTGACTCAACGAAAATTCGCAGGCGCTTTAGCTAAATTTCGTGGCGAACTTTCTTTGAATTTTCGCGAGAACAAAGGATGAAATTCGGCGAATCCCGCTTTCAATATTCTTGCACAGTACTGTAGTTACTTAACTACTCACACCAATAATATCCTAACAATTACTCTTGGGGATACAAGAAGCTCCAAATTCCAAAGTCGTACTCGTAATCGATTTCGTACTCCTAGATAATTATATGAGCAACGCAAACGAATGATGCAATATTTTGCTCTTGTCAAACAGTACAACACGCAAATGACAAACTGAAATTGTGAATTATTATAGCATTCTTACCTGACCTGCACTCCAACTTGGTGATTTTGAAGACTGGTCTATTGTAGATTTTACTCGATCTTTCATATCTTGCAGCGTTTGCAACCCTTTCGAAGAAATGTCAAGCGCCGCCATCGCCTCAAACATCTCCCCTATGTCGTCGATTTCATCGATGCTCTTTGTTTTTCTCGCAGCCATTTGAATGAGATTTCGGTTAAATTTGAGAAAAATGAAATTTAACACGAAACTATTTGACTGCGAAAATCCTATTTCACATGATTTCTATAGTATAAATAAATCGTAAATAACTATTCTAAGAATTGACGTATTGGAGGTAGGGCGACAGAAATCCGGGGGGTGAGGGTATCTTACAACAGTGTACAATTACCGAGGAAGGCAGATTGTGTTTACTGAGAAAACAATACGACCTCGAAGCCAACCTCGTTCCCAGGGTTCTCTCCTAAACGCCCTACGGAGCGAGAGAGGGCGGGTAGGAGAGAACCCTGGGAACGAGGTTGCCTTGAGGCCAGTTTTAACAATCTTATTAGCAGTTTAATCAGAACATACCCCTAGTCTCAGGAGAATCCAAAGCGATGATTTCTCTCTAATCAATTTAAAACAGTAGTGTCTTGGCTTACAGGAAAACATTAACAAAAGAATAGACAACAAAAAATGGCGTCTTAATCAAAAAGTAAAGTTGACTGTGATCAGGTTACGTTGTCATTTTGCCTTCACTTGGACTCCCTTTTGATGAAACAATGGAGGCCATAAAACGCAAGGTCGACGAAGCAGATGATATAGCTGACGTTACTGCCTTGATGATCAATCTAAACATTCCAACCAAGGGATGCAAAACCCTTCAACAGATGACAGATCGGATCTGCGAAAATCTAAAGGATCGGGGTGAAATTTTGGACCCGAATAAGGTAATACTGGTTGTAATGAGTATGTCGCGAAGTAGCGTCTTCATATACGCCGCCTGGACAACTGGCCTCAGTCTGCTAAATTTGGGAAGAACGGCTAGCTCAGTCATCGAGATCTGTTTTCGATTGTTGGTTTGCAACAAGGATATAATTAACAGTAAATTATGTTTCAATGATATGTATATCACTGAAGGCGTTTTCATTTCTCAGAAAGAAGTCGAACTTTCATGACTCGACAGATTATTAGGGGAGGATCGATGCTTGCTTGTAGCATCTTTCAGCTTGCTCTTTACTGAAAATGATATTATTGTTTCTCCTACCCTTCCTTAAAAATAGAGAAAATATGAGAAATATAAGAATCGAGTCGCATTTGAAATGACCCAGTGACAATGCAGAGGCACCCAACGAGAATATAGTTCAAAACCGCTTAAACATAGAATTGTTAAACGTATTTTAGTATTCAAACGGTAGATATAGGCATATTTTTATCCCCTAAAAAATTTTCATCTGTTCGGATTTCCTAGCTGAAAGTCTAGTGATCCGAAAATCATAGGGATCAAAACTTACTTTTTCGAAAATTTCAGCCAGAAAAAAGGCTCCCGAAAATTCTAGGTGACCTTTTTAGGGTAAAAATCCTATAAAGGTAGGCAATTATACCATTTTTTTAGGCGCTCGAAAATCCTAGGAGAGGCAGGCAAGCAAGAAATATTACAACAAATGTTCCGAGTGTGGATTCAAGCATTTGCAATTAACTTGTAAATCGTACCACTATAACTCTCAAATACATCGTTTTTCTGCGGTTATTTAGTGGCAAATGCTTTCTAATTTTTGTTTACGTTCATCGAAATTTGGAAGTATTTTACTTCACGCGAATTCTCACAGAGGCATTTGTGTTCGAGGTACGAGAACGCTAGAGTGCTCGCAGTCTCTTATTTTTCTTTGCAAAGTTACTGCACACGAAACCTAAGCACGCGAGCGGCAAAGCCGCGAGCCGTGAGAAACGACGACGTAAGCCCGAGAAGAAAAAATAAGAGACTGCTGACTTTTTTGTTCTGTCTGGGGACAACAAAGCTGTCGAGGTAATTTAATTAATCTTGAATTAAACCAGCGTGGAAAGAAAGTCGTGTCCGACAGCCCTGGGCTGGTGGATTTTGCGATCGGGCTATTGAATTCTGTGCTTAACTGCAAGTGAAGATTTTTCGGAGAATTAAAATAGTACTGTAAGATAAATGTTTTAAATTCCTGATAAATTCCTGCGGACTGAAAGTCGCTCCTACGAAGTGAAATCTGCATAAACAAGACGAAGTATCGCATTACATGTCAGACGAGACATATTGAGATCCCGCGCATAAAGTAAAAGCAGATATTGAAAAAACTTTGGAGGTAAATGTTGCCATGACTAATTCTTACTGATTCAGAGAAAGCTATTTGTCTAAATGTTGCTTCATAATCATTTGTGAGAAACGTAAACAAAAGGTTTTGATCCTGAACTCGAGTGAGAAATGTACAGTATTATGGTTTTAGCAAATATTGGTCACTTGCGTTTCAGTATGGTAAATTCTAAACACCGATACTGTAGGTGTTTGTTGATTAAAATATATAGATCACATCGTATTGTTTTCACTCTTCACGAAAATCTTTCAGATGAAAAGTTGCCAGAAATGAAACGAACATTTTTGTTCTTTTGAAACCTAAAACCTCTGGTTACTTGTAGCAAGATGAAGCACAAATTTGCATAATTTTTCTTTGCACGCTATTTGCTCACTGATGCGTGACTCGGCACTCGCACTTTCCACCTTTCCGTGAACTTAAAACTTGACTTGGAAAACCGATTCCCAAACAAACCTTCTTCAGAAAAATGATTTTCTGAATGCACTGCTTTTGAATGAGACGCAAACTGATGAAAGCTATCAAATTTTTATGCCCTTCAATAATATAAACATCTCCCCTGTCAGCGGCTGAGAAATACTCCCACGGAAAATATTTTTGGCGGCAAATTGCAGAATGAAGCGCTTTCAATGGCAGCTTTTCGCGTTGTAGACGTTGTCGTTTAGTGTGTCCATTGAGAACTTTGGTTTCACGGTTTCAGCGCAGTTTTTTTTCCTTACAAAATGTTTTTCTAAGTTGTAAAATGTCTAAAATGCATGTTAATCATTCACGTGTTGCGGTGGACTTAGAAAAAATTCTACAGTGTGGCAGCGCCGAGAGCAAAACAGTAAAACTAGTTGAAGACATAGGGAGTGAATATTGCGTTGAACTCAAAGCGTTACAGAAGCTTGAGTATTTGGACATTTTCACAAGCTGTTAACCAATAATATGTTCAGGTTTTTAGCATTGTGTTCAAACAAAAACGTTTGTCTGTTATTTGGACCTTCATTCCGTTAGCTTCACTTAAATTCCTTATTCCATCATTGTGGGTACTTTCAAGACAAAGGTATTTATAATTGACTTTCTTTGCACCCTGATTAAAAAGATCACTCAATGATCTGTCAACCGCTGTGCAATTGACCAATCGGTTACTCCGTTTCTGGGCTGACAAAGGGTTTGTTTACTACAAAAGAGTCAGCATTCCGTGTTTTCTCGTGTCGTCTCAATCCCTTATTGTAATAATAACGTCGTGGTTTGCAATCGCGCTGGATGAGGTAAGAACTAGACGGATTTTAAGAGAAAAGGCGGAATGCAAGCAGTCTAGAGACCGCAACCCCTTATTTGTGTTGGGTGTTCTGTGCATTATTGGGTGTCCTGTGCAATTATTAAGGGAGGTTTTTTCGAGATTACATTTGTGTCGACACACATTTGCCTCGCTTTGAGGAGATTGATTACGTTTTGCCTCACTTTGACGCGCTAACTCAAGTGGTGAGTCGTGTGTCCTTCAAACGTTTACTAAGGTCTGCTATTTGTCTTCACAAAGCGTACATATTTCAAGAGTTTGCTGAAGGTCTAATATCCGCGATCTGTGTTTGTTGAATCTTCCAAAGCGTTCAACACCCTGAGTAAAATTTTACTTCGGATTAAGCTTTCATATTTTTCAATATGGTTCGTCCGTGTGGAAAATGTGTGCGACTCCTGGTGCATGCATCAGAATGAAACCGGGTTGTTTAGTTCGGCGGCCGTACCCCACCAAGTAAATCTACTGAAATGTGTGGCTCGGCGGCCGCTGTGCCACAAAATATTTACACGCCCGACACACTCTGGCTAGTGTCTCTCAAATTACAAGCACTTGAGACGAAGCGTACGATATCATAAGCCTTCAAAACCTTTTCATAATGACACACAGTTTAAATAGAGGTTTCGCTGTACGCAATCCTAGCGTTCAAAATATGCCATAATCATATTTATCTATCGCAAGAACCATCCACCCTTCCCCCTCAACTGCTACCTGTACGCCTACTAACAATTGCAAACATATCGAACGCACTCTCCTAAGCTCCGATTACTCCTGGTTTAAAAAGGCGTCGCTAAATAATGACCGAACGCGGTCACACTTTGCTAAACAGTGAATTCGCGCTGGTTCAAACTTCATCGCTCTTATTCACACTACTTTAATTCAGTCAAATGTTAGCGATTTCTCATGAGTTGAATTCCAAAGGACTGTATCTAAGTTCACAAAAACAAAAAGAAATTAGTTTCTCGTCGTAGTTGTCTGGCCCCGTATTCCCTGGAATAAAAGCCGTCCTTCGAATACACGCCCCCCTTTAATGGAAATATTTAAAATACAGTGAAACCTCTACAAAAGCGAACCCCCAGTTAAGAGGGTTAAGAGGGCATTAAGTGCCTAGTGTTGTTTGCTCCCTCGTTGATTTGACGGGGTTTTTTTTAGGCGTTTGAGGTAATTGCAGATGCACAAACAATGGAAAAGCTGAAGTCAATAAAGCTCCTTCGGATCTATAATGAAGTTTCACAGGTAGTAAGCCAACTTGATGCCACTTTTCTAAATCTTCTAAAAACAAGCGAGGGTGATGTCAATGCCAACATAAAAAGCAGAATGGAAAGGATCGAGAACAAGGAATACGTCGTTCTTGTCGCAGGTGCGTTACGTTTTATCATCATTCAAATTTTTTTGCGATCTATTGATCGGTCTCGAGATCATTGGTTCGTCCGAAGGTTACTGCCAGCTACAATAAGACTAATGCTTAAGTAGCTTGTTCTATGCTCCAAGAAAGGAAGGAAAGCACATTGAGAAAAGCTGCGCGAAAACCGAGTAGGGGCTTGGGGGAGGCAAGTAAGTGAAGCCTGTGGTTTCTAATACCTCGAAATTCCGGTATACCAGCTCCTGGTAAAGCTCAATGATTTGTCAATTATGATAGACAGTTTACTTCAACGCATTACGCCAATCACTTTGCTTCGTTCGTGCAGAGACAAACGATAAACATGGCAAACGTGCATGTAAACCGACCCTCCTACATCGCTCTTTTGACACGAGAAAAAGTTGAAAGTGAAAAGTGAGCGATTTGGTGGGGAGACTGAGGAGTTTTAATTCAAAGACACTTACAGGCTATCCCCTTCTCGCGTCCCACCCTTTATCGCTCGGTGTCTTTTTCGGCGGTCCTTGGAATTATTATCTTTTAATTAGTGCTAGCCCATTGCATTCTAGATTTCGATTTTTTTTCTACGTGACAACTTTTTCATGATGAAGATAATAAAGAGGTTTTTGGCTTTTCTTTCACTCACACATTTAAGTGCTTCGCAAACATTTCCGTTCGTTTTCAATAAGCATTAGAATTTCCATCCATTTCCCTCTGCAAGAGGAAGAGGGAGGCATTAGAACTGTATTTTCAGGAAAAAGGTGGCCAGAGTATTCTTAACAGTCTAACATGCAGGCTGACTTAATTTATGAATGCTTACTTTCGCACCGGATTTCATTTCAGGTGAGACTAGCGCCGGCAAAAGCAGTATGTTAAATCTCATTCTAGGGGAAGAGCTCTTGCCATTCTCCGTGTTAAGCACAACATCCACCATTTGCGAATTGAAGTATGGGAAAAAAAGGATAATAAAGGTGCACTATAAGCAAGAAGGAAAGGATCCAGAGACAAAAGAGCTGGACGATTCTTCTTCTTACCTTGAACAAATATCCACCTTCGTTCATGTCAAGTCAGCAAGTTTGCGAGAAAAAGCACTGTACAAAAAAGTGGAATTATTTTGGCCTCACAGCTTGCTGAAGGTGATTATTTGCGCACATATTTCACTGGCGGATCCAGGGGGAGGGTCCGGGGGGCCCGGACCCCTCTATCAGGCCTAACTCTTTTTTGAGACTGAAATTCTACATCGACTGGCTTTTTTTTTTTTTTACATTTTGCCACTAAACTAAATTCCAGGGAAATTAAAAAAATGTAATTGCAGTGGGTACCTTCTTTTGGGTTCGCATCTTCTTGCAACGCAATACTTCCCTACCCGCTTTCAAAGACTGACAAACACTTGGTCGTAGGATTAGACTATTAAGTGGTCATTATGCAAAAAAGGCTGTTACTGGAGGTTCGACTTCATGTCAACGTTATGTTGTTTCTTTCTTTCAGCAAGGAGTGGTAATCGTTGACAGCCCTGGTATTGGAGAGTCAGATATCATGGATGATATAGTTGTCAATTATTTGCCGAATGCCTTTGCCTTCATTTACGTCATAAACAGCAGCTTGGCAGGTGGAGTTCAAAAAGATCGAGTAAGTGTATCAAGCAACGCACGTCAACTCGAAGAGCAATGTAGTTTTTAGTTAACAGTGACACCGTGAGTGCAAAAACGAGAAATATAGGAAAAAAACTAAGATATAACATGCAAATATCTCAGAAAATGGTGCGCTGTAATTGGTTTATAAACAATAGAAATACATATGAACTAATCATGTTCCACAATCGTTAATGGCATCTTTGAAGTGACGCGGGAGACTGGGGTAATATTGTGTCCAATAACGACTATGGGACTGTTTTGAGAAAGTATTTTTAATCAAGAAAATTTCTTCATGTACATTATTCAACATGTTAAAGGATAATCGTGCAAAATTTAGTAAATTCTAAAAGGAATTCGCCTGTATGATTACCTATTGATATGCCATGACGGCTACCAGATTTGTATTGCTTAATCCCTAAACTCTTGAAGAGATTTTTTAATGCTTAATCGCTACATGATCCTACAGGATTTCAACAAAAATCAAACATACACTCAACACGTTTCTCGAGGCATCCTAAAAGCCAATAACAGGACGGGCATGGCATCGTAGGATGTCTATGAGTATACTTCCGGTAAAACTCAAACAACTCAAAATTCCGGTTTAATATACTACTGAGATGATTTAATATACTACAGAGATGATTTGCCCGAAAATGTAGAAAGGCCACTTCTGGTTGACTGTCTCTCAAAAATGTCTTTGTTTGAGCTCAAAAAACGACACAATTGTACAACCAGAAAAATATTATGGTATGATTAACTAACATTTCTGCACGTACTGTGTAATAACCATTAGCAAACCATGGTGATAACGGTGTCTGCAGCACGAGATTGGAACTCTAATACGACTGTGCAAAATCAGTCGACAATGAATCCAAATAAACTGTAAAAAAAAAAGTATGAAAGAGCCCAAAGAAATTTCGACCTTTACTTAGTTTAATTCAGTTTACAAACAACTTCATCTTGTATAAACTAATTTCCTTTTTGTACTCACTTAGATACTGCGGCTCCTAGAGAAGACAAGAAAACTGACAAATGAGAGGCAAATGGAGTTCTCCCCTAACTGTGCCCTGTTCGTTTGCAACAAATGGGACAATGTTCCAACTACCGAAGCAGTAGAAGTGATGAATCATATAACAACCAAGCTGAGCCAGTGTTTGCCAGACTTAGACTCAGAACGTCAGATCATGCGACTTTCAACTACAAAAGCTTTAATGGCTCAAAAGTTTAACATAATGAATGAAGAGTTTGCATTACTTACCAAGAACATTGGGCTTTTGGTTAAGAAAAGCATCGAAACACGCCTTGAACAACATTGGAGGTATGAATGAGACCTGCGACAACTTAATTTAATTTCAAGTTTCTTTTAGCAATTAGTATGTGTAATCAAATGGTGACGAGTGAAATTAGGGAATAATTTCACGCGCGTTTTGTCCAAATCCTTATAAATTATTAGGATTTGGACAAAACGCAAGTGAAATTATTCCCTAATTTCACGAGTATACCATTTGATTACCTATTAATATCATGGGTGACGAATTACGTTAGCAATCTTGGATTTTGACATGTTTATCCTGGATCGTATCGATCGAGAACTCCACACCCTCAAGTGTTTAGACCTTAAATTTGGCTCATAAAGTTCAGAATTTTTCAGACTTTTTCGGCAAAATACCTGTTAGAATCCTTCTTGATGTTTTCTTGTGTGTTCAGGTTTTCTAAAGCTTCTTTTTGTGCCCTGACATATTCATTCACGGCATTTTAAAACTTCGTCGCCATCTTGACACTGAGACGTACGGCAGGTTGCAATGGCAATTTTGTAATTTCACATGTGAAATTACAAATTAACGCTGAAATTTCGCGCCAAAATTAAGCAGTAATTCGTCACCAACGATATTAATGAAATTACCATCCCAATGTACATTTAAAAAATCAGCCTGCGTTCTTCTACACGTCTCCTTTTTCCTTTGTTTTTCTAGCAAAAGTCCCTTTTCAAGGAAACGTCCCTGCTAACGTCACCTTTGTTAGAAAGCTAGCCACCCTTTTGTGTCGGGCACAGTTCCATCCTATACGATTCAGGACAAAGGACAGTTTTAAACATCCGAGGGTTTACATATTGCTGGACAGTGTATCTTACAATCAAATGACAAGTCGTCGGTTTTCAATAGAGGATTTTCACTCTGACAAAACTCAACGGATGGTTATATGTGTTGCAAAATAAAAATGCAAATTAATCTGATTGCAGGCTTTCATTTGACACTGAGAATGCGTAGCAAGTCGGTTATTGCATTTATTTTATTTTAATTGTTTTCCAGCTGGCTGGATCGACTCCTTGATCGAATAATTTGGATGATGGATGTATTTATACATAACATTCACACTCATGAGATAGCTGCACAGGAAAGGTTGGAAAGTGTAATGGAACGTCTGGAAAGGCTTCATAACGAACAGGAGTCAGTGATGGGTGAACTGAGACTCCATCTCGTGACAAACGTCAGAAACGTTGTTGAGGAGTTAATAAGTTTCTTGAAACGACAAGACGTCGTCGAAATGTTCAGTACATGGGACGACGATAACCTTCCGGATGATGAAGGCTCATGGGAAGTCATTGAGGCAGTGCTTGGCAGGTGGAGTTCAAAAAGATCGAGTAAGTGTATCAAGCAACGCACGTCAACTCGAAGAGCAATGTAGTTTTTAGTTAACAGTGACACCGTGAGTGCAAAAACGAGAAATATAGGAAAAAAACTAAAATACAACATGCAAATATCTCAGAAAATGGCGCGCTGTAATTGTTTGATAAACAATAGAAATACATATGAACCAATCATGTTCCACAATCGTTAATGGCATCTTTGAAGTGACGAGGAAGACTGAGGTAATATTGTGTCCAATAACGACTATGAGACTGTTTTGAGAAAGTATTTTTAATCAAGAAAATTTCTTCATGTACATTATTCAACATGTTAAAGGATAATCATACCACTTTTCTCAATTATTTGGAATTTTCTTTCACTCGTGTGTTTTTCAAAAAGTCCAAATTGCTTTCTCCCTGTCCTGCTCAAATGCAACTTTGATATAATTTGAAAAGAATAATATCGTGCAAAATTTAGTAAATTCTAAAAGGAACTCGCCTGTATGATTACCTATTGATATGCCTTGACGGCTACCAGATTTGTATTGCTTAATCCCTAAACTCTTGAAGAGATTTTTTAATGGTTAATCGCTACACGATCCTACAGGATTTCAACAGGCATCCTAAAAGCCAACAACAGGACGGGCATGGCATCGTAGGATGTCTATGAGTATACTTCCGGTAAACTTAAACAACTCAAATTTCCGGTTTAATATACTACAGAGATCATTTGCCCGAAAATGTAGAAAGGCCACTTCTGGTTGACTGTCTCTCAAAAATGCCTTTGTTTGAGCTCAAAAAACGACACAATTGTACAACCAGAAAAATATTATGTTATGACTAACTAACATTTCTGCACGTACTGTGTAATAACTATTAGCAAACCATGGTGATAACGGTGATCGGGTAAAGAGGTAGCACTATCACTTGAAGAACTACAGTCAGCCATATTCGAGAATCCAAATAAACTGTAAAGTAAAAAGTATGAAAGAGCCCAAAGAAATTTCGACCTTTACTTAGTTTAATTCAGTTTACAAACAACTTCATCTTGTATAAACTAATTTCCTTTTTGTACTCACTTAGATACTGCGGCTCCTAGAGAAGACAAGAAAACTGACAAATGAGAGGCAAATGGAGTTCTCCCCTAACTGTGCCCTGTTCGTTTGCAACAAATGGGACAATGTTCCAACTACCGAAGCAGTAGAAGTGATGAATCATATAACAACCAAGCTGAGCCAGTGTTTGCCAGACTTAGACTCAGAACGTCAGATCATGCGACTTTCAACTACAAAAGCTTTAATGGCTCAAAAGTTTAACATAATGAATGAAGAGTTTGCATTACTTACCAAGAACATTGGGCTTTTGGTTAAGAAAAGCATCGAAACACGCCTTGAACAACATTGGAGGTATGAATGAGACCTGCGACAACTTAATTTAATTTCAAGTTTCTTTTAGCAATTAGTATGTGTAA
>CALNXI010001422.1:76907-91463 GCA_942486025.1 Porites evermanni | reverse complement strand
TTGTTGCGAAACGCGTCTGAAGGGACGCGACTTAAGTTAATAGTGAGACACGGCAGAAAGAAGAGAACGGCAAAACGCTTGTGTGTGACAATCGCGACAGGGCTATTAGTTGCGCGGTTATGTCGTGATCCTCACTTAACATTAATGTTTTCTGGTCTTTGCAAAAACATCTGTTTAATGGAAAGTGGCGTAAAGTTATTTCAAACAAAATTATTGTCACGCTTGTCACACAAGGTTTGCCGTCTTCTTTCCTCTCCTATCCTGTTGCTTATTCACTAACATAATAATAACAACAAACCGAATTTTAAAACCATTTACTCATGTGGTTTACCTTCCTTGTTTTTTTAACACAGACAGTGTTTCTAGAGAAGAAAAAGTACCTAGAGGACTGAAAAAAGTTTTTAAAAAACAGCCTCCTCTTATCATGATCACTTATTAAGAATACGCTTGTTTCTGTTTTTAATTATTTGCAGTTATCAAGCTATGCAGGACATAAAGAAAAAAGTGAACAAAGGAAAATGCAGTCATTGGACAGGCTACATTAGAACATAGGATGAGTCTAGGGTAAAAAGTAGGTTAAGCACGGTTTGGTTTTGGTGACATTGTTTAAATAATCAGTACAACGTCTTACTTAGGCGCCTGTTTGAGAACGGCTGTCATCTCATGATCATTAACGCGGCAGCCAAAAGATAGAAGAATGTGCTAATGACAATCACTCCTTTTAGTGGCCACACCCAGTTGATGGTACTTTTTTTTCTTCCTCGGGAGAGTGTGCGTCATATACTTGCAATTTTACACGAGCAAAGACAGCCTCGTCCCCAGGGCTTCTCCCTTACAAAATCAGGGAATCCTGGTAACAAGGATTTAAGCAAAGGCGGGTCTAGAAGTGTTGGTTCGAGTTTTCCAAAATTCCATTCTTCTTCTTTGTCGTTTACATGTCTGTGTTAAAAAGCGTAATGCTTTCAAGCCTTCGGATGAGATGGATGCGTTTATTCTGTGATAAAAATTTCTGTTTCAAATTATACACACCCCAACACAGGGAGCCCACACAATCTGTTTGTGTATATACGGTTTCTGGCTGGCACGTATGAATCTTGCTACGCATTCCTGCCGCTCGAATACTGTGGGATTTTAATTTTCTTCGACGGCTAGCTCCGGGCTGTTTGGATGGATTTTCGATTGGAAGGTACGAGGAGAAACGTGAATCTTTCGACCTTTTTGCTACGGAGTTTGAGAGCGGAGCGATGCGATTTTTGGGGGGAAAATCGCTCCGGCACTGGAGCCCTTTCAAAACGTGGATTCCACCCTTGTCCTTCTATTATAAGGAACAGTCAACGGCGAATTCAAACTCCTTCAAAATCGCTCAAACAACCGCTTTTGAGGTAAAAGGACGACTATATACCACAGGTAAGATAATTCAACGTTTATTTATCATTGATTTATATACATAGTTAGCGACATATCGCTATAGGTGAGGCAAACGGTAAATCCAGAACATTTACTATAAAATAACAATCGGCTACACAAACAGATTGTGCGGGCTCGCTGTGGTAGAATCGACACTTTACTGATTTTAGTACTGTTTCATGTTCGTGTTATGCCAAAAAAGACTTAAAAGAAGGTCTTTTTTAGTATAAAACAAACATGAAACAGTATCAAAAGCAAAGACTAACATGACTTGGCAATACCTTTCTTATGATGTCATATTTCGCAACCATAGAAAGCGATTCTCACCAAAGTTCACCATAATGTAGCCGATTGCAGCCGATTTTGTATCGTCACCCAACGCTCCTCCCTCAGGCCAGGAGCGTTGGGTGACGATACAAAAACAGCTGTAAGGGAGACTAGCCGTATTGCGAACTAAGTAAGCACGAGTATGAAGGCAACTACAACAACAACAACATGAGCTTTATTTGCATGACTATAATTATGTAGTTACAGTATTGCAAAAGCTTTAACATAAAGTTACAATTTATAACAATGATAATGCAATGCAATGATTACTACAGTCAATCAAGTGTCATCAGCATGATTTGATAACAAATTAGTACGTAAATCATTACATAATGAGACAAATTTCAACAAATTTTAATTTACGGAAAAATTCTGTGAATTCATCAATTTAATTATTAATTCTGTGTAAGATAGCTGATTAAAGTCGGCAAAATTTTGTTGGATTTGATTGTAGAATTTCTCCCTTGGGACTGAATATTTTGGACAATGGAAGAGAAAATGAAATTCGTCTTCAATTATACCAGAGTTAAAAATAGGGTAGAATCTATCATTGCGGGGAGTTTGATTATATCTTCCAGTTCCAATCATGAGTTTGTGGTTATTCATATGAATTTTCACTAAGTCTCTCCTATTGGCCGAATTTCTAATTAAGTCTAGATAACTTGAAATTTTATGATCATGATTAAATAAGCTGTAAAATTGTAGTTTCTTAGAATGATGGATTGTATGTTGCCAATATGTAACATATTTTTGTTTTGTTATATCTATATAGTGTTTGATCTTAGCTTCACTTGAATTATTAAGAGCCAATTCGGACAGGTCATAATAATATTCAGATATTTTCATAAGATTATGGTAAAAGCTATTTTTACCATTACAGTGAAGTTCTAGCGAGGTACGAAACGCTTGAAAAGACAAATGAAAAGAAGACATCAAGGGGGAGGGGGCTGACACAATCCTACTGTACGTTTAACCTGGCTTTATACGATTGGAGGGCGTAAGTTTAAATATTATTTTAACACCATAACCACCAGCCAACAGAGTTTCATTGATCAACGCTGTTTTAATTATTGGACCTTTTACTCTTTTTCTGTTCAATTTGATTTATTAGTTTGTTTGCCAACAGACAGTGAGTTAATTTGTTGAATAAAGCCCCATGATCACATCTTTAATAGTCAGTTTGTTTTCTAGCAGATGGTCAAAGGAATTGACATTCTTAAGGCCCGACCATTTGATTAATTTGGGGAGGGGGAGGGCATGCATGGTAGCCTCTTACGCAGACATTCTTAGGCTTTCGTCACGCGTTCCTCCCCCAAGTTCGTGACAAAGGAGCGTGTGTGACGAAGCGCTGGGTACTTCAGTGTGGAAGGCAAGGGGAGTGGGTGAGTTCTTGATGGGGTAAGTTAATGATCCTATAGTCACGCAAGAGAGAATACTGACGCAAATGGCGAGGTTGGGGATAATAATGTCCCTTCTCTCTCGATTCGCACCAAAAAAATACGGAAAATAGGTCCGCCCTCCTGATGCCTGCGTACATGAGGCGAGTGTTTAATTAACAGTTGAATAGTAAGAAAAGAAAAGGAAAAGTATATTACACTAAGGATTTGGTTGTGGGAATGAACCGGTTTTGGTTTTTTTGCTGGAATTTCCACAACAGGGTTTATCGCTCTGCTGTCGTTCCGTTACCCTGTGTGCCAGGTTTGTTTTGTGTCGGCCTTCAGCCAACAGCGAAAATTCCTGCCGCAGGCGAGAAAAAACTCTGCTACCCAGGGTATCGCTCATTGCTTATTACTACTAAGTTTCTTATATAGAGTAACCTGTGGTTAAAGTGATACATAATTTTAAGAGGCTAATCAGGATGGGGCTAACTGTTGGCCGTAAAGCCGTGTGCAAACGGAGGCAACACTGTTGGCAAACAACTCCCAACATTGCTGGGAGTTGTTGCGTCCGTCTGTGCGTAGCTAAAAGTTTGACCGGTTTCAAACTTTGCGCAACAACATCTAACAACATGCAACAGGATGTACAAACAGACGTAACATGTAACATCCAACAAAGATGGCAGTTGTTGGCCAACGATGTTGCGTCCGTTTGCACGGGGCTTAACAGAGCCAAAAAGTCTTGAGGTGGCTCGAACTAGTACTTTTATAGGCGCACCCTCCATCTTTGAATCTCTTATACTTAAACAAATCGATCTGTATTGTAAAACGATTATGACATATGGATTACACTTAGACTAAACTTTATTACGGTATTATTTTTTAGGCGATCGGAATAAATGTCACGTGGCAATGACGTTACAATGGTTTGAGCTCTAAATTTTGCTATAGTTATGATTAACATACTCGTGATTAAACAAAGATCGGACTCCCGCTACGTGGTCATCCGATTTTGTTAATCACTCGTACGATTACAGACCGAATTGACCTTCACTCAGTCCTTTTAATTACCACGATGTATCATAGCGGAGCTTCCGCGCGCGCACGAAGCGCGAATGAGCACAGCCTCTTAGCTAAAGAAAATTGGAAACCTATTGATCCGAGAAATTTCGGTTATGACGTCAGCGTACGACAGAATGCCCACCGTCCGTACGTTCTTTCCGGGTGGGGTTAGGTAGAAAATGAATTCCTTCCCTCCTCTCCTAGAGAGTTTTGCCCCCTATTGTTCAAAAAGGCTTCTTAAATGATTGACCAATCAGAATCTTTCTATAATAATAATACTTTATTCAAAAATATATATGCATATAAACATGATACATGATACATAGTTGGAAAGGTGGACCTCGAGGTTATTCCTATTAAAGGTCCCCTAACTGAACTTTAAAAGTATTAAAAATTATTAAAAAGGCGCGTAAAAATCATTAGTGCAGGTACAAAGTGAAAATATATGCAATTAAAATATGATCTACTGTGTCAATAAACTTTCATCCACCTTTTTAAGCCTTTTTTAAATTTGTTAACGTTAATTTCATCATTGAACATTGGTTTGGCAAACTGTTCCAGTCTTTGACGATTCTCACAAAGAAGGAGTACAGAGCAAATGTTTGGCGGATTTTAGGGCCGACCATTTGCCTTTTGAGCGGGTTATAAGTGATTTCAGAAAAAATATCCTGCAGACAGATTTCGAGGGGAAAATTAGTGCAAGGAAATACCTGGGGAGAAAAATATCCTGCACTGAGAAACATATCACTCATGGTATATAATGCTGCAAAAAATCTTACTCCGCTATATGTCGGGGAAAAAATCAAGCTCCAGAGGTTTGGGGAAAAAGTTCTTACCCTAACTAAATCACCCATACTCGGCCTAAAAAGTCAAATTGGTCGACCCCTTAGCGGCTAAGGGAAGAACGGATTTGACACCTTAGTAAATGACATCCATCAACAAAATGGCTGGCTCGTGTTCAACATGTGGCGGTTTTCAAGACCAAAGTTTTGAATTTCATGATTGAAAATATCACCTTCGGCAAAGTAGTAGCCAGCTTTTCGACTTAATGTAGACATAGCTGATTGCGGTCGGAATTTCATTTCCACATATTCTGAAAATTGCTCTTTTCTAATTCTATTGATTGCTCACATGTCTAGTATGAGCTCACCTACATTTTAAGCTCTTTAGCTTCCCCCAACAGCACATAATTTATTCATGATTACAAGGGCCTAAGTGGGATAAAATTGTAGGCCAGGGCCTATCGGTCTACAAGCTGGCTACGCCCCTGTTTGGCATACCCCGAAAAACTAATACGTCAACGAAATTTGGTTGCAGCGAAAAATTCCATTAATTCACTCTGGTCTGATCTGGGAGATAAGTTGAGGCGACAAAAGGGTCCATATTTTGACTATTGTAGCATCACTTATTGTTGCTCCGATCTAAATCTACGACAAATAGAACATTAACTAACAGAGGAGCGTCATTTTTTGCCCTTAAATCAGCTCTGCTATCCCTACAATAAGAATACTAATCAATCATCTATACATACAGGCCTTACCATCGCAGCCAATCCGAGTTGTCGCTACAACGCTTCGCAAGTGTACAGAGCTTTAGAATATCCTCTATACTTTTACTAGTGAGGGGTCAAGTTGCTTATAATAGTTTCATTTTATACCTTAGTTTAGTAGTACTCAATTCTTCATTAACTAACTTATACTGGCCAATACAATTGTACCACTTGATGTCAATCAAAGCGGCGAAGTCTCAGAAGTCTTTCTAATATGTTTTTATCGGTCCTTAAAAGTGGGCTGAAATTCTTTGATGGCATTCATTAGCTGAGGGGCGGTCCTTGTGCTTCTTCCGCCAACACTCCTTCATTAGGTTTCCCCAGGCATGGGTAGGTTCTCGGCAACCTTTCACATGTTCTGGACGACCACCGTTATCCACCATCGTAAAGAAATCTTCTAATGATACTGATTCAGTTCTGGCGAAAGCTCGCTCTCCGTACCAGATCTCCCACAACATTATCCCAAGACTGTAGATGTCTGCTTTGCTGTTATACAACTGGGATTTGAACACTTCTGGTGCGATGTAGGCGGGGCTTCCAGCAAGGGTACCGGTAATGTCTACTGCTTCTTTAGATGCGCCAACGTCTGTAACTTTTACTGCATTATCCTCTGACAGCTTCAAACAAAAAAATCACAGTTTCAAGTTAAGACACGACTAAGATACGGTAATGGCTTAGCGGTGGCCCAGTGAGAGACACAGCACCTCTTAATTAATTGGCAAGGATGTTTCATGATGCTTAGATGGACAGAGAACTTTATTCCTTCTTCTTTTGAGTAACGTACACAAACATCCACTCTACCCCTCTCCCCTACCTCACCCCTTTAATCCCAAGCAATAATGTTTAAAAATTTAAATGCGGAAACTGGATTGTCGATTGAAAAAGGTTGTAGACAATTCTTGAAAGTTTTTTTTTTTATGTCCAGTTTAACTTTTAATCTTTTATCATACAATCGCCAGTTAAGGAAGACTAATCAGGGAAACGAGTGGCCATACTTGCATTGGATGGATTACACGTGGTCATTGGGTATCGAAAATCTCATTCACGAATAGAAATTGACCATTAACCGGAAGGAGCGGTCATGGACTGGTTTGAATAGGGTTAATAGTCCCTAGTTCATTATAAACTCTTTTTTTACACGGTTTTAAGTCTCATATATCATATTGATAAAATTATACCTTAGCTTGAAGGGCTGTGTACGGTCTAGCCTGTGAACAGGCTTTCTGTTTGGGCAAAGGATGAAAAAATCGCAAGAAAAGGGTGAAAAATCGCTATCTACAGTCCTGCCGATGGATGACTTTCCCTTATATCATGATTAACCAGACAATCAATTTTATCACAGCCAAAGGTATTTTCTTCTTTCATTATTTCAATTTTTTCTGACGCGTTTTTCTTTTATTACAAAAAAAAAAATATGCTTGTGTCCTTTTCCGATAAAGGGTGTTCACTACTTACTTGATGATCTAGTTTTTATCCAAAAAATAACAGATTTGATTTGTTGTCATACTGACTAATCCAAGGGATTGTTGGATATCATGTAGATAGCGCTATCCACTACTTGGCCTACTGGGCAAAACGGACGAGCCAAAAACCACAAATTTGCATCTTACCAAGATGTTTTCCAGCTTAAGGTCTCTGTGAACAATCCTCTGTACGTCATGAATGTACGCTAAAGCATCAGTGATTTCTTTGACCCACTGACAGGCTATTCGAATGGGCTTATATTTTGTTGCGGATTTCCCGGGAATTAACTCCTGGTTTTTAGAGATATAACTCCGTAAGTTGTCCTTGCAATATTCTAAAACCAGGACAATTCTCACGTCATTTTGTTCCCAAAGCAGCGACGTGCCATAAAACTTTACAACGTGAGGGTGGCTCAATTTTCTGGGATATAAAACAAATGAATACGGAGAAATTAATAGCAAAGCACGATTTCTGCAATGACAGAAGGCTAAATAATACGCGTCAATGACAGTTTTATTTATTTGTTTACTTATTACCTAGGCCACCAGAACGGCTAACGCCGTCAGCGTACTTTGGGACCGTGTCCATGTACCCTATTCCCACACATGGGACAATATCTTGGCGGTAAACCATGGTATAACACACCAACCCAGGGGAACTGAGTTTTTCAGGTCCCTACTGACATCTGGAAGAATATTTGTACCCGTGATCTGACTGATCTCAATCACCAGGATATTGGCACTCCACCAACGTTAATTGAGCTAACCGGTTAGTCGCCTTATCCATTTCTCAGCAGAAAAGCCTTAAAGTTAGTTCCATTTTAGTTAATAGTTATTCATGAGCCCATACGAGCTAGAAGCAAAAAGAAAATTAGGCGTTTTGGATGAAGGTCAGTTACATAAAAAAGTGTCCAACGTCGCGATATGCTACCATTTTGAGTGTCTTTGTCTAGTTTGTCCTTTATTCTCTAAAAGAGATCTGATTTGTACTTAGTTCGTTAAGTGTTTTCGTGTTTTTTCATCAAAGTTATATAACTTTAAAATTTCATGTAATCCACATTACACGTTATCTACCTCACTCTGGCAGGAGCCGATTACTAATACTGGATCTATCTTTAGCTTAATATTTTCTGTCTGCTCATCGTTACTGAACAAACGAATTACTGTATAGGGTTGCTCTCACCTTAAAATTTGAACTTCAGACATTATCAGGCTTGCATTGTTTTTGGCATCAAGAACATCGTTGTACATTTTTAGTGCCACTTCAGAGTAGGCATCTTCATTTCGTTTCATCTTTCCCTTGTACACAACGCCAAATGCACCACAGCCGAGACGGGAAGAAGTATCCTCTTTCCATTTCAGATTATCAGTGCTGATATCAGTGGCTCGAACTTCTTTGAACCCATATTCTGCCAGGCGCCCTCTGAGGTGAGAACCTTCATCAATTATTGGCTGATAGCGCTCTGATATCTCTTTCTGTGAGCATGTCTCGGCAACATATTGGTTGCGTAGCATCTTGCCTTCCTCAATCAATTCTGGTAGACGTGCTTCAATCTGCTTGAGGAACAATTTGGCGTCTTTCATTTGTTCCTTCGCGAGAAGCTCCAGGCCTTTTTCCTCTTTAGAATCTTCAAGATACTTTTTCGATACTTTTCTCAAGAAAGCACACTTGTCGTCCTCGTAATCCTTAACTTCTTTTCTATCCCTCAACTTCATTTTCGTTGCTATGAAACCAAGAACAGGAGCAGTGATTACCAGAGCAACTATGCTAAGTGGAATCCAGATTGGACTAGTGAATCCGATGAGGATTTTTCCTGCTAATGGGATGTCGTAGTCTTCAAGAAGCTCTTCCAGATTTTCCGAATCAACATCAGCTGTGATGGCAATCTCGAGATTCCGCAACTGTCCTTCAAAAAAACTGAAGAGACTTTGAACGTGTTCCACGAGGGACTTGTAAGCATTTTCAAACACTTTATTATCTTCTTCCCATTGCTGTATGAATTCTCGCAGCCGCTTTGATAGCAGGTTCATTATTTCCTGTGCTGTATCGTCCCAGTTGCCTTCTGATCCTGGCACTTCATCTAATGTCCATGACGTAAAGCGAGCCTTAACTTCTTCAGATGAGAGGTACGCTGATAGTTTCTGCAAAGCACCATGCTCAAGTCTCCTCTGAAATTCATGAAGGCCTGCAACTGCTTGCATTTGCTTTTTCTCAAACGCCTCTAAAAACTGATCAATCTTACGCGTCTTTTCGTACAGTTGGCTGCGATTTCTGGAGGCATTCTTCACGGAAGCCATTGCTTGATTAATGATTCGCTGAATAACACGATCCAACCATCTAAATGGTGAAAGAACAACTAATTCAACAAAGGTTATTCGGAAGGGTAGTTTTACTGACAACCATTTATAGGTTAAACAAGTATGTGCAACCCTAAAGGGCAGACCAGGGTTTGGTTTATGTACTGCTTTGGTCCGAAAAAAGAACACTACATTTTACCCAATAAAATTTTGGAAATCGGGTGTAGTCTCCAGGGGAAAAACTGGGTTGAAAAACGAGGCGCAGCTGAGCTTTTTAAGACCGACTTCGAGGTGTCTGGATATCGGATGGAACGCTGAGTGAAGTTTTTGATATAGCTTCTCAAATGAACAATAATTCTTGGAGAAATTCAAAGATAAAGTTCCCAAAATTTTATGGCAATTGGTAACCGATATCCAAACCACCGTTGAGGTTGTGATATTCTTTGTTTTCTCTCTATTATTAATGAGTTTGAGAATGGTATTTATATTACAAACCGAATCTAAATTTCGGAAGCCAAGTCTGAAAGGGAGTATCTATAATATGGATTTAGGAGGCTAAAATGAGTGTCGGAAATATCGTGTTTTGGTCTTGAATAGGGCCACGAGGACAGCTGATCGCAGGTTATGCCAGGATGAAGGCAGGGTAGCAACGCCACCGGCGACCTTCCAGACTACAAATGCTGCGATTCCTTTTGCCTTTTAGTAGTGAGTGCCTTACCTTGATTGAAGTGCATGTCCGTTTGTCTGTTGTAAACCTTGGTGGGCCTTGACGTAATCCACTTTTTTTGACGCCCTTAAATACTCTCGATTACATTTTACGACTAATTTTTATTAGTTCCTTAAAAATTCTTCACTACGAAATAAGTTTCTCTCAGAACCTCAGGGAGGTAAGGAAAGGGCCAACCGGAGGACATAACGGGAAAAGGCTAGGTGAAAATCCCTCTAAACATCAGCCACGTGTAGCCTGATACTTACGTACAATGATTTTCTAGCCTGGATCCAATACTCTTTAACACCATAAACCTAAAGCCTTTCATCAAAGTGCATGACCTGTGACTTGGGATCAATGCCGGGCCAGCATGCTTTTAGTTTTTTGATCACATGATTCTTGACCATATCTGCCTCCTTCTCCGGGACTTGGTCCCACTTGTTACACACAAATAATGCAGATTCGACAGGCACAGTACCCTGGCATTGAAACCTTGTAAAAATTAGTTACGTGTAGCCTGATACTTACGTCCAATGAATTTCCAGCCTGGATCCAATACTCTTTACCACGACAAACTTCAAGCCTTTCATCAAAGTGCGAAATTCCTCTGTAATAAAGCCATAGCCTTGAGCTTTACTGGCTTTTGTTGTTGACATATACATGACCTGTGACTCGGGATCAACACCAGGCCAGCATACTTGTAGTTTTTTGATCACATGATTCTTGACCTTATCTGCCTCCTTCTCCGAGACTTGGTCCCACTTGTTACACACAAATAATGCAGATTCGGCAGCCACAGTACCCTGCCATTGAAGTGAGACTTTTCTCACCTCCTCTAGTAATTTTTGAAGCTGCAAAAGCATTTGTATCAGTATCATCAAAGGATTTCGGTAAGGATTATAAGAATTTGCTCAACTTTACTACGCGCATTTTAATTGAACACCACTGACAGCTTAGATTAAATGAAAGGCAATTAAGGTGGCTCGTCTCCATATTTTTTGGGTGCTTCTCTCCTGTGGTGCGACGTTTCACAAAAATCTGTAAGAGGAATTTCGAGATATCTTTGACTTTCTACAAAAAAGCTGAAGCTGCAAAAGCATTTGCATATATCATCAAAGGATTTTGGCAAGGATTAAAAGAATTTGTTCAACTTTACCACGCGCATTTTAATTGACCACCACTGACCGCTTTAGATTAAATGAAAGATGCTTGTCTTCTATTGTGCGAAGTTTCACAAAAATCTATAAGAGGGATTTCGAGATATCTTTGACTTTCTACAAAAAAAAAGGTAAAAATTATGCATGAAATGAAGGCCGGACTTAACGCAGACAAATTTGCTACTTTTTCACATTAATTGACTTGAATGCACTGAAACTGTTTCCTGTCGTCTGTTGCTACGGATGGCAAGGATGAACATGGGCGCTTCTCAGGGTTTTATGCTAGTGCAACTTGCCAAAAACATAATTTGGTTAGTGCTAAGACTCTAATGAAATTTGTTTAATATCCTCTTCATTACTCAACACTCAACAGGAGTGTTTTGTGCCCGGGGGGTACTCCCTTGTATAAGCCATATAGGTATGTGTCGGCCCATCGGGTAGGGTTTTTGCGACGTTAATTGGTCTGGAAACGGGTATACTCCTTGTCCATTTTGGTCTGGAATCGGGTATGGTTTTCGAGGGAACTAAGGAGTGTGTGAACGTATTTATCGTTTCAATTCCAAATGAGTTAGACAGAAAGAGAAATATGCGAATATGAAATGGATTTGAATAATTTTTTCATTGCGCTCTAATCTAAGTAATGATAACATAATTTCTGCTAAAAAGCTAGGTCTTAAAACTAGTATGGATTTTAGAGGTCTAGTCTAAAAACGGGTGTGGAAAATACATTTTATGGTCTGAAATCGGGTCAGTATTTGAAGAACCAGGCGGCACACCCCCACCAAGAATTCCCAGGAGTACCCCTAAGGGGGTTTTGTGTATAGTTAAAGGCACTTAGTTCATGACTTCAGCATAGAATTGAACTATAACAGCAATTTCCTTGTGAAATAGCCCCTTTGAGAGCAGCTACTAAACGATTATCGTTTACTATACGATACTTGCCCTATCCTTCTGAATTCCGCCTGAATTTGCACTGTTAATGACATAGATGAAAGCAAACGCCTGGGGTAGATATTGTGTGACTGCCTGGTCCATAATATCAGACTCGCCAACTCCAGGACTATCAATTATCACAATTCCTTTCTGAAATACAAAACTTTCAAATTTTTACCTCATTAAATGCACATAGAGCTCACTAACGTAGTCATAAGATTGATTTTACAATCATATCTCAGATTGTTTGCTCACTACTGTGTCGCGGTATGACTGAGTAGGTAATAGCTATTATTATATGTACAAAATATTTCATTCTCCGTTTCAGATCGGCTCGAAACCCCGGTTTATTCTTCACAACCAACTAGCGTTGATCAAATTGGAAATACGTCCGCGTTAACTGGTTAATAACATCAATAGTGCAGGATAACGCAAGAAAAAGGGACGGCAGCCATGAAGACCCGAGGACACGATTGCGTTAACTCATCTCACTTATAGAGACGGAGAAATAGCAGAAAATTTCACCCTCTTTGCGAAGAAGAAAAGAACATAGCAAAACAGCAAAAATACACCTAGACGGATGACAACCGCCATTTGAAGAATGTCTGCTTGTCATCATCATTGTTATTATTATCATCACCATTAAAATCATTATCATTAAATCAACGTAACCCTCCTTTCTTTCTCAATTTTTAAGGCTTACGTTTCGCACTTGGTATCAGCTATGGTAGTGTAAAAAAATTAAATAAGCCTCAAACTATGACTTGATAATTACATATGCCGCGTCTACCTCCAATAAACTGTGAGGCCAAAAGAGCTCAACCTTCTTGAAATTTGATCCCATTTCGCGATCGTTCTCCACGTGAACATAAGGAGAAATTTGTTGAAGGTAACCTTCTTCACACTCCATTATCGGGATAACCTTTGTTGGTAGGCCTGTTTCAGGATCCTTGTCTTCAAAGTGAGCGACCATTTTACGTTCCTCCCCAAACTTAAGCTCACAAATGGTTGACGTTGTGCTAAGAACCGAATATGGAAGAAACTCTTCTCCCAGAATAAGATTTATCAAGCTACTTTTTCCAGACCCTGTCTCTCCTGCAAAGGTATAAAGTTATTAGTATTTAATTTCGGATTACTGAACAACTATAATCGTATTGCATATAGAACTGAGGGAAAATCTGTTCTAAGGACTAAATAAAACTGATTAGTATATACACGTACACCCTCAGAGATCTTGCAAGATTTCTGATATTGGTGATTTAAACAATCTGATTGGTTCGGTATCTCGGACTATTCAACATTGTTATATTCCAAGACCTTCACTCAACTAAACAGGGACTGCCATTGGCTGATTCTTGGTCACATGGCCTTGACTAAAACTGAAATGTATCCCGATCGTGATACATTAAGCAATGTAGCCAGCTCGGGATATATTACAGCACGTGATCAAAGCACGTTGGAAAGTGGCGTGACAGAAGGCGGGAAAAACACCGCCAATTTTTTTTCGTGAATGAACACAACAACACAAACATGAAGCCTCAAGCTAAAAGGCAACGATTTTCAAAGCTATCCCAGAAGAGAAACAGCAGCTAGTGGAAGTAAAAGATGAAGAAAATATAAGGAAAGTACTTTGTAAATCATTCATTCAGTAGTTTCGAGAATTAAATTTGTGTTCTTATAAGTACCGAGTCAACTGTTTTGATTAGCTCCGGTTATTCGTCTGTCGCTGTTGAAGTGAAAGTCTAGAAATGTAACAAAACACTTAATGTCAGGTCCCTCGGGAAACAGTTTGTTTTGTTTTCCCGAGAGTCCTAATGCTTCTAGGACTCTAGGGGAAAAAAAAACTAACTGTTTCCCTCAGGATCTGACATTAAGTGTCTTCCACTTTTCATGTATATTGGGGACTGGGTCGGGTAATGGCGGAGTAAAGACCTTCGATGTGACTGTCCGCA
This sequence comes from Porites evermanni, assembly GCA_942486025.1. Lineage (NCBI taxonomy): Eukaryota > Metazoa > Cnidaria > Anthozoa > Scleractinia > Poritidae > Porites > Porites evermanni. The sequence continues at coordinate 77,230 of CALNXI010001422.1, read as the reverse complement.
AACTTTACAGTTTGCATGGTGGCTAATGGCCGAATTTTTCAATAATCTACTCAGCAAAAGAGCATTTAGATCATCGGACTCCTCGGACGACTCAACCACATCGCCTGAGGCGAAAAAACCTAAGAAGTACGATTCACCGCTCACTGAAGGACCCGAACAAGAAGAAGATGAAGTAATGGCAGCTCTTAATATGTCGGAGGAGGTTGCTGCCAAAGTACAAAAGATTTTGGAAAAGCTAGAAAAGCTAGACACGATAGAACTGTCTTTGAAGAAAATTGAATCCAAACTGGCAAAGCTAGAAACACGAACGACAGAGTTGGAAG
>CALNXI010001422.1:31534-72050 GCA_942486025.1 Porites evermanni | reverse complement strand
AACAAAATCCTATTAACCATCATTTTGGCTATGTCTCATTCGTTTATTTGGACTTCCTATAATTCAAAAACCCTTAATTTTTTTTGGCAAAAAATTAAAACCAAGAAAAGGGTAAAAATCCATGGAAAGGTTGTAGAAGAAAAGTTTGTTTCCTATTTCTCCCTAAAACCCCAAAAAGAAAAAATGTGTTTTAAAAAAAAAAAAAAAAAAAGAAAAAAAAAAAAAAGGTCCCTCGGGAAACAGTTTGTTTTGTTTTCCCGAGAGTCCTGATGCTTCTAGGACTCTAGGGAAAAAAAAAACTAACTGTTTCCCTCGGGATCTGACATTAAGTGTATAATATTCACCTCCTAGCGGGTGGATAATGTGTGAGCTTGGTGTTTTTAATCCCATTTTTTAGAGAACGATCTTTTAAAGGTCAACAAAATCCTAGGGTTGACCCTTTTTTAAGGCAAGAAAAGACATGGAAGGATTCAAAACGACGTTTTTCCGTTTACTGTCGCTGAGTTTGGTACTTGATGTATTGTTTACAACTCCAATTTATTCGCATAGAAGAAGCCGTTTCGTGAACTCAGCGTTTCCTAACAAGAAAATTTGGACCAAAAATCGAAGTTTATTTATGACAAACAAATTTGAAAGTAAATGTTTGCAAAAGTTTACGTTTCAAGTAAATAGGAAAAAGAATGGTACTGGAAGACGACGTCTTACCTCGAGAAACCGACCCGCCATTTTTGTCAACACTAATTCATGCGAAGAACGACACAACAAACCGTTTTGGCTATAAACTCGGCGAGTCAACAGAAAACAAAAAAGCTCTGGGGTTCTTCTCAGGTAAGGAAAGAACAGGGGCACCCAACGACAATTTTCGGAAGAATATCTGTTCGGAAGACGATTGAGATCTAGAATTTTCGAAACATTTGTTGTAAAATTTCTTGCTTGCCTGCCTCTCCTAGGATTTTCGAACATCTTAAAAATGGTATAATTGCCCATTTTTAACGGATTTTTACCCTAAAAAGGTCACCTAGAATTTTCGGGAGCCTCTTTTCAGGCTTAAATTTTCGAAAAGGTAAGTTTTGATCCCTATAATTTTCGGATCACTAGACTTTCAGAACAAAACAAAAGCAACAAACGAACTGAAATAGAGCGATTTGTTTGGTTTATCGAACGGATACGAACCCTCGTGTCTTTTGGTTGGTTAAGCCAACCCTCAGGGAAAAAAAATTCATGCCCGAGAACTGTCCAGAAATCAATCGTATACTTCGCTATGACGTCATACTGCAACACGATTGGCCAATCGAACAATGCCTTCTCCAAATTGGGGTTCAACAGCGGCAAAGAATAAAGAACGACGAGCAAAACATTTTCGATATTTGTAAAGTTTTATATATGAAGAAAATAAGTTTAATTCTCAAAGCCGCTGAATGAATGATTCACAAGGTATTTTCCTTGTACAATTATCTGCGCCTTTTTTCTCTACCAGATCTCTTCATAGATGACGTCGAAAATCGTTGTCCTTTAATAAGATAATCAACCAACAGCAGTCCCTGTTTATTTGCCGGAGTGATAGTCTAGGAATACGTCGTAGAACAAAATTCTCTAAGGTTTTTGTTTGATAAGATAAAATTGACTACGATCAATCACGCAAGGTTGTTCGTTCTTGTTTACCTGCCACAAGCACAAAGTATTCCTTTCGTGTCAGTTGCAGTTTGTGATGTTCGATATGGTGGACACGAAACTGGTCGGAGTCTAGTTTATTCAACAATCCCTCGACTTCATTGAGAAGACTGAGTAAACTTGTTCTTTTTCTTACTTCGTCATCTCGTACATCTGACAAGATAGAAAAGGCCTACGGAAAGAAGTAAGGACTTATAAAAGTGGAAGACACTAAAGAACTCAACTGTAACCGAACAATTTATTATCTAATTTTAGTCCATTTTGAGCCTCTGTCCAATTAATTAAAATTGAGAATCAGCGTTCGAAACGAGGCCCTTTCCCCCACTGTGGAGGCCGGTCCCAGTCTTGGCCAATGCCCTTAATTATTGTCAAATACTATCTGCAGAGAGGATTAATTTTATTTCCCTTACCTGCTGATGAGAAAGAAAGGACACGATACTTAATCTTGTCACCAACGCATTTAAAAGTTTAAAATAAACATGCAAACTCACGTGTCCTTTGTTTGGCTTGAACGATAATAGCCTGACAGCGTTTCTGTTTTTTTTGTTTGTTTTGTTTTGTTTTGTTTTTTTTTTTCAGTCTAGACGTGAAAGTTCGAACCGAAGAAAGGGGTGGTATTTGCTAAAATAAATTTTCTGATTTCCAATTTTTGTTCCATACATTTTGTGCTTTATTTTTCTTACTGCTCACAAGAAACGCGATTTTTAAAATGAAGTTACACAGACTTCTCTTTGTTTTGTTTTCAAAAATCGACGAGGCCGGCCACACCGAGAAATAGCGAGCACGGAGCGCGAGAACAAGCGACCCTACTTTATCTTTTTGACTTGACTACTTCAGTAATTTTATTTTCATACGCGAGGTAGACAATCTCTAAACAAAAAATACAAGGTACCCGTGAACAGCCTAGTCACCTGACAACTAGTTGTGCTCAAGGTCGTATAAAAACAATATATACAAAATGCTTCGCCAAGCAGAAAAGGTCTGGTTCATCACGGCAGTGAAAAGATATCAAGGAAGAAAATGTTGCCTCACGGTAATAAAATGATATCAAGGAAGGAAATGTCACATCACGCCACGGCAGTAAAATGATGAAGGTAGAAAATGTTACATACGTCACGGCAGTAACATGATATCAAGGAAGAAAATGTCACATCACGAACCGTAAACTGATATCAAGGTGAAAAATAACGATGGTTGGTTCATTCTATCACAGGAACATTTCACTGGATATGTCGGCACCACATTAAACATTACGTTGACAAACAATTTTGAAACAAACGGCGCGCCATATCTATTTGCGCCTCGTTTGGATAGTTTTTTCGTAACGTGGCGATCGCTTTGAGTGGAAGTTTGCGCTGACCAAGGTTCATCATGATTTCCAGTTTTGTCACGTCCGACTCGGTGCCAAGTGATAAATTAAGAACAAGGGCTTCTTTAGCAAGTTGGGATCTTGCTCAGTCAGGAGGTCGTTAGTATCCTTCTTCAGTCCATTAGTTTCGCACCAGCTTTTAAAGTCGAACGGAGTACTCATTATAGGTGCTTCAAAAAATGACAGTTGCTAACTACGCTCTTGCTGTTGTTGCTCGCTCGAAGGCTATATATCGCAATATGCCAGATACTTCCGGTTGCTTGTACATATATCTCTTGGGCTTGGCTAGCACTTCCGCCTCACGTATCAGTAAACCACTACTCTGAGTTCTTCAGATACCTCTCTGGAAAAGTTAGCTTGGTCGTTTTTTACTTGACAGGAATTTTTTATTCACTTGATACATATTAGCCTTGATACAAATTACAAAAGAAAACGCAGCGGAAATAAAATGTGCCCTCCATTTTGTTTGTAAAGAAGGCGAAGGGCTCTTACAAAAGCATCAGTAACCGTAGCAATTTTTAGAACACCCAACTATATGCATTAAAAATTAGAAACATTAGTCGAATCTAAAAACGTAATGTCAGGCCTTTTAACCCTCAGTTTCCTAGTAACATTGATTACCATCTTATGTCTTATTCCTTCTACGCTAGTATAGTTCTTCGCTATACACCATCAAGCCTGATTCGGTGATAAACAGCTGTTCAAGCAAATCAAATCTACCTGGCTTAATTTACCGCTGTAATTTCGAAGTTTAGTTATCTATAACTAATACACAAAAGAGAGGAATCGTCGTTTTCACGCGTACATAATTGCACAATTCCGCTATCTCGGAAGTTCCCTCACAGAACAGCACTAACAGAAGAGCAAGCCTAATACTGCGTACTGATGCGAGCAAATTGCGCCCAGATAAAGAATAACCAAAGCTTATCGAACATGTATTAATTTAACACATCTCTACTATTAACAGCAATCACAGTACCTGCCCTGCACTCCAACCGGATGATTTTGACGACTGGCCTAGTGTAGTTCTAACGTGATCTTTCATTTGTTCCAGCGATCTTAACCCTTTGGAGGAAATGCCGAGCTCCCTCATTAACAGAATCATCTCCTCAAAATCCTCGATTTCATCAAGGCTTTTTTGTTTACCTGCCGCCATTTTGATTGAGATTCCGGCTTACATGAAAAAAATGAAAACTAACGTAAAGCAAGTGCTCATGGCGAAAAAAGCTGTTTCAAGTGATCTCTTCAATGTAAACATGATGCATTCTAAGAATACCGTAGAATTCCGAAAATAAGCTCCGGGGCTTATATTTTTCAAAGGCCCTTTTTGAGGGGCTTATATTCGGAGGGGCTTATCTACGGAGGGAAATTTGCGTTTCGAAATCGATTGGGCTAGCCTTACAGTTAGACGTAAATTTACCGTTGTTTTACTTTGTATTTGAGGGCATTTTTCCAATTTCAAGCCCCCAGGGGGCTTATATTTGGAGGGGCAATTTAACAGAGGGTTTTCTACGTTATCGGTTTTGGGGGGCTTATATTTGGAGGGGCTTACTTTCGGACTTTTACGGTAGTTCGGCATAATTAGGGCGGGCCGATAGGAATCTGGGGGCGCGTGGGCATCTCACATAACAAACCTCGTCCCGCGCCATATGAAATCCGACGAGGGACTTTTTTTTGAAAGTCTAACCTCGTTTGCGTGCCGAAATTTTGTCCACACGTTGTCAATGAAAAATGGTATTTCTGACTGTAGGCAACATAACATGTAACCTTCGAAACGTAACACCGCACACTTTCTTGCCTATATTTGCATACTTGCATTGCCACGAGTTATACAACGGCATCGCTGCATGATGAACAAATTACATAGATATAACGGCAGCAATGGTAGATAATGCCCACAATGATGAAGTGGCTCCACAGCTCTCTCCACCACAGAGGCCTCTTTGTATCGCAGGAAGGCTGGGGAGAAAGAAGAAGAAAGCGCGCGGGGCACGAATGGAAAGGGAAAAGTGAGAAGAGAGGCCTCTGCCATATAATGTGCGGTTCTCTGGCAGGATTTGTGGTTCCGTGGTTTTGGCTTAACCAGGCAACTATTTGGACGCTTTTGAAGGGTGTTGTGAAGATGATAGTATAAAAGGGTAGTATACACAATCTGATGGGATTTCGATTCTTTTTCGAGGATTTTTACGATTCATGTTAATATTTTTGGAGCGATTGTCCGCCATCTTGCATAATCTAGCCTGCGAATACAGCCGTTTCTCCTTGCTCCTCGCTACTAGGGACGTTTCATCAGGAGGAACGTCGGCGACTCAGTGACAGAAATTACATACTGATGACGTGAATCCATGTTGACATAATAAATCCGGTAGTCATGGGGTTCGAAATGTAAATTTGTTTGATTTTATGTTTCTCCTGGTCGATTATGGTAACGTTTTGTATTCTGCTGTGAACTAGCTAGAGCTTTTTCTAAAGAAGAATCTATTCCAGGAAAATTGACTGTTTTGTAGTAGATTCATCGCATTTACATTTGACCTTTCTGGTCTCTTGCCTTTTGTATGTCATTCGTAAGCAACAGGTCAAACAATACAACTACTGTGGCAACCAATCAGAGTTCCTGACCAGGTTCCGGACAGATTTCATCAGTATGGAATTTCTGTCGCTGAGGCTCAGACGTTCCTCCTGGCGATACGTCCCTGGCGTCGAGGAGCACATAGAAACGGCTGTATTCGCAGGCTATGGATAATCATGTTCAGAGTTTAATATCAACTGTAGTTGTCCTCCATATATTAAAAGGTCGAAAACTAAGGTGAGGCCCAATTCCGGTTAATTACTCATACTTCAAAACAACATTAGTCTGCAGCCGCAAGAAAGTCCTTCTTTGATTTCGAATTCTAAGTGTGGAACCGTCGAACGAAGCAGGATGACTTTGAAGAATAAAAATTTCGACTTCAGCTTGATTTTTAGGATTTACTGTAGTTTAAATACGTACTAATTGGACGTTTATCTTTAAGACCACCTTTAATAGTTTTGAAAACTGAAATCTGTTTAATTGTTCCGAGGGTGCTCACTGTTTCTTAGACTTCCCACAAGTTGCCCTCACAAGTTTCACAGTACAAAAGCAGAAAAGCGTGCGGAGCCACAAAGGACTGTCTGCGAAAGTCGAGTCGTTTCGTTGCGTGTTTTCACGGAATTCGCAATAATCTTGACATCAGCATTCATCATTCTAAAATTAGTCAAAACATCTCAGTTCTACACTTTGATTTGCTTTCAGAAAGGGTCGCACGAAAAGGGAAATCTGTTAAACCATATCCAACATTTTGCAAACATCTATGAGAACGCGACCTAGTTCCAGTCTTCTTCGGAAATCCGGCGCCATCTTGAATGCATTATATGGCGGTAGACTCTGCAGAGTCAGTTTGTTTCCTCGGTGTACCTTTCTTTGTATTTACATTTATACACGGGTTATTATTCGATTTGTAGAACATTTTAAGCTCATTTTCCGTTCCAATTATTGTCTTTGGAAACCTCTGCGGCCCTGCAGTAAACTGGAGTTCATGGAAAGGAAGTTGTGAAGTGTCATTTTAATTTATTCATAGCGTAACCTAAAGACGTCATTCAAAAATTGCAAACAGTGCCGCATATTTCCAAGTCTACTGCGAATGTCCAGTAGCAGTAAAAATAAAGGTGATGTTGGGGGCTGGGGTTCTTAGAGAAAGATAGTCCCTTACTATTCACAAGGTTCCAGTTCTCTCTGGTTATTCACCGGAAAAATCACTATCCAGTGGATTCGGATAAGTATTACGAAAACCAGTTGAGTCATTATCATCCACTGGATAGTGATTTATGCAATGTGGGCAGTTGTAGACGAAACAGGCGTATTTGGCTGTGAGAGTTGCTCTGTCGCTCGTTCATCTCTGTCAAGATTATATAACTGACAGAGAGCTGTGATGAACCGAAAATGATTCCAAGGGAGATGACAACGGGTTTAAGTAGAGGAGAGGAGGAGAGGGGAAAATGCGCCTGCACTCAGCCATTGTCCGTTTGGCGAGCCCCTACTCTGGATGAACGGGGGCTCAGATGGATGCCGATGGCTGCATATTGATTGCTACCTGCCAATCAAGGCCAAGTTTTTCTCCAGTCTTCCGCGAGGAAAAATTACTCTGATTCATTAGATGTGTTCCTTTCGGTGAATCCAAAAACGGGTTTTAAATCTTAAAACGGATTTCGCGTTCCTTTCGGCAAATCCAAATCCGGAATTTTGATCTGGTGAATCCTTTTTGAAAAACAATTCATTGAATTTGAAATCCGAAGAATCCGAATCCAGATTAACGGATTAGTGATCTACGCTGTTCCATTCACATAGCAGGGCCGTAGCTAGCATAAGGCAAGACGAGTTAGTTGCCTCGTCTTGATTTTGGCCTTTTTTTTTCTTTGAAGAAACTTCAAACCTGGTCCCGAACAAGCATGGCTTGCGAGGCTGAATGGACTTGCTTTAGCGTACATTCATAAACCAACGGAAATTGACAGCAGTTCTGTTTTAAAGAGATGGGATACCTCTGGCCGCAGAAGGATTGCCTTAGCTCTCAGTAGAGAATAGACGACGGGCAAAAAACTTTCATTTTTCTAACTGTTAAGGCAGAAGTTTACTACTCTTCATCGTGACAGTTAGTGACTTCTTAGTCCTACAAGTATAAGAGATGGCAATATTATGACATGGTTGTCTCAAAGTTGAAGAACATATTAAAGCAAGATAGTATCGAAACAGATAATTGATAAGTGAGCGTGATTCTGTATGTCATCTAAGAACTAACTTCAAAAAGGTGTTACCTAAGACTTCTCCTAATTATCTACAGTATAAAATCCATAAACGTTGGCTACTCTCGTGGATTCATGTTATTGTTATAATACGTGTTACAACATTATTGAATGCTTTATAATGCAGATGGTCATTAACTTGGCACCAGTATCGCTAAGCAATAAAAAACTGAACTTCTACACTTGCCCAAGATTGACTTTTCTGAAGAAAAAAGCCAGGGAAAATGCTTACAAGAGCATTTCTGAGCCTCTAGATTTCAAAATATTCGGGCTACTGCCCTGCAGTGGATTCGAAATGAGTCAGATGATCCAACGGTATTTCCAGTTGAAGTATTCCCGTAGAGTTCCCTAGTTGCTGCCATTTGACGTCACGTCTGAAAACACTGGAAGATTGTTCCTGGTACAGTAAAATATCTATGTGCTCAGCATCTTTCGCTAAAGATTGCTTAAAAACACAAATAAGTTAAAAGGGAAGAATGAACTGCTATCTTTCGACAAACTCGCTCGTAGACACGACAGTCACTCGATCGAGTTTAACACCCAAAAACAATCTAATACATAAAAAATCCGAGCTACGAAACTGGATCAAACAGAGCCTGCAACCTTTATATAATTTTCAACTTTGACGCGCTCCTTTCTTGATCTGTTTATGTTCCATCGTCGCTATTCCAACTGCCGACCACAAAATTCTGCAAGGTATAATCGCATAATTTGCCAAAAGGTAGAAAACACGCCGTTTCTTGAGAGGCTGTCATGCATATTGCAAGCGCGAAAGGTTACCAAGGTTACAAATCCAATTTCTGATGTCCCTTTCCTTTCGACAGCGAACTCCGGCAAATCTCAGATCAAAACTCTGTTTTTGGATTCGCTGAAAGGAACACGCCCATTGAAAGAAGGAAAAATCAATGGCGGATTTGATCGCTTTCTCCGGAGTTGTAAAAGTAGTTTTTAATTTGGTATTTTTTCTTAAATGTACCAAATGTTGGAAAGTTATGGCTCTGACAATATCGAAGAAGCTTCTCATTAAAATAACATTTTCAAATATTGCCCATCACTAGCTACATCAAATACCCTTCATACACATGTCACTGTTGTTGTCAGTCATAACTTAGTTGCTGGCTTCCAGTGAAAACGAACTCGACTTTCATTGGCTGTTTAACATTTCAAGAAAAGCGATCAAGCGCAACTAATTAGCTAATTAGGGGTTGTTGGGTAATCATAGGCATCGCTGGCAGTCGCTTTTCCCTTTCTCTTCCTCGACCCCTTCCCCTTTCCTCGTCCAAAATGGTGTCCCAAAGCCATCAAATTTTAATTAAGGAAGTGTTTGTGAAAAACGGCTGCTCTGTACGTCTTTGTTGCCCGCTTTACGGAAGCTTTCAAAGTGCTCTAACCATTTACGGGTACACCACCACAGGTTCCGGTCCACTCAAACCATTCCTCAAATTAGTCGTTCCTTATCTTGTCCCGCTGTGTTTCGTCCAGCATAACCGGCCACAGGGTTTTCATCCCGCAGATTATGAGGTTCTTGATATGTTAGTTCAGTAGGGGCCCCGATGATGTTTGCGCTTGCTAGCACACTGTTCGAGTGAACTGACTGTAGTGACGAGTTGCTTCTTACCTTCCACAGGAATCATAAGATTCAGGCCAGTGAATAGCGTTACCACCCTGTTTCAAACCCGTTAACAACCTGATTTGTTGTAAGACTGGTTTGTGTGTGTGTGGTAAAACGCGCAACATCGCTATTCAACTCGTTTTGCAGCAATGTTGCAGGACAGGTTGCATGTTTTGTGTTGCCCTTTTTACCGTACCTTAAAATGTGTATGCATCGTGCAGAGTAAATAGTTCAGCAGGGCTGCGGTGAAGAGCGTGATTTCCGCTGTATAAAGAGTTGGATTAAGCCCGTAACACTTTAGTCCTAAGAGTTCAGCAAAGCAAGTCACACGGTTCACGCGGAATAAGCGTATAATATGTTATAATGATATGTTGTTTAACAGTTTTTTGCCACATAATTCAGTTCAGCAGATTTATTTCAAAATTTGAATATCAACATGGATCATCCAAAATGGTTTTCTTGGGGATAATGCCTCCCATTGAGAACATCATACTTAGGACTTCGTTGTATCAGCCGGAACATCTTTATTTCATCTTTCAATTATACGCGTAACAAGCAATAAATATACAAGGTAACATGAAAGAGATCCTTCATCCTACATTTTTCGAAAAACCTGTATTTTAGTTTTTTAAAAAAATTATTTTTCTATGCTCACTGAACTGACTTCACTTCAAAATAAGTAAATATTTATAACAGTGTGTTTTTAAAACAAAGTCACTAGTAGCAGACAAAGGTCAAAATCGACAACAATTTTCCATGGTCTATACTCTTATTGATGCTAGAAATGACGTCAATCAAGTGGGCGAGTAATTTCACTGCAGACTTTCAACATTTTGATTGAAGGCATTTCTATGGCCGATACGAGTTCAGACCCCGGAAAATTGTTCTTTACCTGTATTTGTTTTTGTTGCTGTTGCTGTTGCTGTTTTTTTTTGTTGTGGTGGTGGTGGTTTTTTTTTTTTTTTTGCTATTTTTTACATCAACATTGACTTTTTTCCGTCCATTTTGGTTGAAATTTCGCAAAAAATCGGAAAATCTATCTCAGTTTAGAACAGTATTCAACCTACTTTAATTTGTTTCAGATTTTTCCTTGTTTCCCTGCCCTGATTATTCTTAGGGGACTAGGGTATCTAAAAGATCGTAATGCTGCGGCAAATTCTGTTGATACTGACATTAGTTAGGCATTGATCCATCTGCTTGCGTGAGACTTAAAAGAATCGAAAATGACATTGAATGTCCTATTTACATGTTAGAAAGTAATAATCACTATCCGTCTATAGAAAGAACTCGTGGAAACATTGTTTAGAAAATGATCGAATGGTTATCAACTCTGGTTTTCCCACAGTAAATTGTAGGAAATGATAGAAATTCAGATTGTTTATCCATATATTTAATATACTGTGTACTATCTTCCATCCGGGAACACGATACTTATCTTGCTGTTTGTTGCACTTTATTAAATAACGGGCATTTAGGTATGTATTTATAGAAACCAACAACTCAAAAAACGAAAAAAAAAGATAAGTTATTGAGTAGGACTCGAACCCGGCACTTTCGGTTCGACGCGCCTATACTGTACCACTACACCACCGAGGCTGATTACGTAACCTTGGGGAAAAGCCTTTAATTTAATGCCTTTCCCATGAAACTTCCGAGCTAGTTTCCCGAAGGGGAATAGTATGCTGAACAGGACTTTTGTTTCTGCTCTAGCTTTATCTAGCTTGTGCAAGTGAATTGGATCATGGCCATTCGAAAAGACCCTCCTTAATTGGTTGCAAATATTTTTATAGTCACTTCTATCATACTTTACAAACTTCGTTGCCAGTCGTCTTCGGCGAATTAGAATGAGACGTTTTACTGTTTTGGAAACTCCAAAGAATTACTATGAGTCCTACAAAATTATGCATGTTGGTACCCATTGCTCGTTTGTGCGTTCCTAAATAAATATAAGTTAGAAATAAATGTAGTAAACCTGGCACAAGACCCCTTTGGTGTCATTTACTTTGGTTTACATTTTTTCTTGAAAACTTAGAAATTTAAGATAAGGTTACCTCAGTGTGCAGGATTAAAAATCGTGCGTACGAGCTAAAGTACAATGTACTCCACCTCTTGTGATGCACTCAGTTCTGAGCCTCCTCCGCTCACTGGGATGTATCTGAGGTGTGTAGTTTTGCTTGGTTTAAACACTTCAAAGCGTCTCCAGCTTTCATCCTTTCTTTTGGATCCTTCTCCCAGCACGATTCCATGACTTCCCTCCAGTTGGGAAACGGCTCAGATGTCTTGTCAATATGGCTTGGACGAAGTCCACATTTTATGTCTTCGAGTAGCTTCGAGGGCTCTCTACTGAGTACCATGTTACGAAACGATACTTCACCGTACCACAGCTCCCAAAGCACAAAACCAAAGCTATACATATCTGCTCTGCTGTCGTAGATTCGACCCTTGCAAACTTCAGGGGCTAGATAAAGGGACGTGCCAAACACAGTACCAGTGAGCTGTCCTTCATATTTGCCTATTCCAACATCTGCCAGCTTCACTTGTCCATCGTGTGTCAACTTAAAACAATAATTTTAAAAGTCAAACGTTCATTATCACTGACCAATGTTGTGATGCAATCGGGTCAATTTAGGTTTCTGGGCAACCTCGTTCCCAGGGCGCTTTTCCGTGGTTTTCCTCCAAAGCCAGGGAAAAGCGCCCTGGGGACGAGGTTGGTTTCTGTGAAACTGCCCATCTACTCCTCCCCTAAGCCAGCATTATCACTTACTTCTCACATAGGGCAAAATGTTGGCTTAGGGGAAGGGTTGGTGGGCGGTTTCCCAAAAACCTAAATTGATCCACGCAATCTATAGTTATGCTATCATAGTTTCGAACGACCCACTTCCTCAAGCGTAATTAATAATAGTTTTTCTTGATCCACAGGGTAAGCAAGTGATGATCATCGATAATAAGAACGTTTTCTCTGGTTCTGAATTATGGAATACAGCAATGCTGGTCAGCATTGGGCTTTGTTCTTGAAGCCTTTGGTCGGAGACCATAGCCCAACAGCTAGTACGAGTCATGAACCATGCGTCCAGAACTAGCCGACTTACGTACAATTCAAGATCAGTTAATCACGATAGAGTACTTAGAAGCGAAAATGTGTGATGTGTGATCAAAGCGTAAAAGGTGTATTAAACATTATTGAATGTTATAAAGCCATAGAACCCACATAAGTGTTTAACTGCTTTAATTTCTGCAAAGGCTTTTGACCCAATAATTGTCCCCGCAGGGATTTCGTCCAGAAGGCGAAATCCTGAGGTAGCACTCTAGTAGATCGCGCGTTAAGGAAAGTACTTACAGTTTAAATATACAGTCAGTATGCCAGAAAAAAATCTCGATTTGCTTAAACAGGGGCCGCGAGAAATCGGTAGGTAATGAAGACGTTTCTATTGTTCGCGCCCGCAAGTACGAGATGGTTAGGATGACGTAAAGACAGAAAATCCCGAAGGGACCGCTTAGGTAGATTTTTTGCTTCGACACTCTTTTGCGTTACGTGTTATCAGTGACAGGTGTGGGGCAGTTGTTTTGAAAGTTATGGACCAAAAGACACTAGCTCGTTAAGCGCAGATGAAGTTATAAGGTGCGTGTAACTGTGCGTATATATATATATTATAAACAATCGAAGAGTTTGTGCCAGACACGAGTTCTCAAATCTTTCAGGGGCACCCAACGTCAATTTTTGGAAAATATCTGTTCGGAAGACGATTTGAGATCTAGAATTTTCGGAACCCTTTGCTGTAAAATTTCTTGCTTGCCTGCCCATTTTTAACGGATTTTTACCCTAAAAAGGTCACCTAGAATTTTCGGGAGCCTTCTTTATGGCTGAAATTTTCGAAAAGGTAAGTTTTGATCCCTATAATTTTCGGATCACTATACTTTCAGCTAGGAAATCCGAACAGATGAAAAGTTTTTAGGGGATAAAAATATGCCTATATCTACCGTTTAAATACTAAAATATGTTCAACAATGCTATTTTTAAGTGGTTTTGAACTATATTCTCGTTGGGTGCCGCTGATCTTTGATTGGAAACCTTGCCAGACACTCTCTCTCTCTCTGCTCTCTCTTTGACCGGAATAAGACTCAGCCCCAAACAAGCAAGACGGTTGAATCAACGGCTTGCTTATCACAAGCAGAACGATGGACGATGACAGAAATTCGCCGACAATCACATTTTGTGCTAACTTAATTCCCTGCTCACAGATGACCTTCCGCTATAAAGTTTAAAATAAAACTAGAATGCGCAAGCGTGAATTGATCAAACGTCCTTTTAATTTCTAAGGCTTACTTTCCGGCAAATGAAATGAAATAGCGAAAAATTCAACTTCTAAGTAAATCTATTTCTTATGGTTTAGAATAAACTATTCTCGAAACTGTGAATGTTTTGATCAAAAGCTGAGTAAAACGAACTGAAACCGTTCATGGAACCTTACGTTTCCTGTTTTTATCTCACCTATCATGGAATACAATTACATGATGTGAAAATCTTCATTATGAATCGGTATATTTCAAAGAGCTACACACTCCACTAAGAATGCTATTGACCGACAATATACAGAGCGGGGGCAACTGTAGTGTCAACTATTTCTAGTTTAGACTAGTTATACGGTTAGTCAATATCTAGTTATAAATTTTACCACATGTACATCTTATTCTCACATGAACGTTGAAGTTCATGCGCGTGCCATCCCACCTTATAATTTCATTCACTATAGGATGTCTAACTCGAGGAGCTATTACCATTACTGTGTGGTAAAAGGCACAAACAATTAAGTGCATGTACTACCTCTATTTACGGAAATCTCTGAGGCTGCACGCTGCGGGATAAGACATAATAAGCCAAGGGAACTACAAGATGGCATTTAGAAAAAAAAAGAATATTTATTGTTTAATACATTCAACGCTTTTGTTTCAAATATGACGCAATGTGCTTAAATGAAGACCCACTGAACCAACTAGGAAATAACTTACCAGCAAATTATCCAATTTCAAATCCCTGTGTACAAATCCTTCACTGTGAATGTATCGTAAGGCATCCAAGACCTGCAGAGCCCAGTTTAGAACTTTGTTCCTTATTGGTTTCTTGGACAATCGTGCAGAGGAATTCTCCGGGTGGGATGTCACCAGTTTTCTAAGGGAGCAGTCACACAGCTCCAAAACAATCTTTACTGTAGTGCCAATTGTTTCGTGCAGAAGGCAGGTTCCAAAATACTTTACAATGCCGGGATGTCGCAACTTTCTAAAAATAACAAAATAAATACACAAAAGGTGAGACAATACTCCCAAGTAGAGAAGCCTAACAGAGTGGTGTCTCGTGTAAGGCTAGCTCCAGGACCTCACAAACACGTAGGTTTATGGAGAGAAGACTGGGTAAACATCAGAAGGAAACAAAACCGGCAGTCTGGGAACACCAGTCTCCCCGGTCCAAGGCCTGAGTCATAGGATCTACCAAGAGGGAGTTAAAATTATCATGACTCGGAGACCGAAAACATTACGAGTAAAACAAAAGAAGCCTGGTATCCTCCCCATCACATACACGTCAGCACCCAACTACCCTGAAAATTAAAAAGATCTTTTTCAGCCCAAAAAGCACCAATTCAGCCCTGCAGACCAAAGTCTGATTCAGCTTCTCTTGGAGCCATTTGAGCACAGTTTAAGCCAACACAGCCCCATCAAAAGCCTATTCCAGCATGTGTCCTGCAGTCCCGTGCTGGGACTCACTTCAGCCCGCTGGTCCGAATAAGCCCTAGGTAATTGGACTGTATTGGCCCTGATTAGACCAAATAATAGGACTGTAATTTACTCACCAAAACAGCGCCAATTATAACAGATCTTTCTGATTGCTGGTGAGTCAGCACACTGTTCTCTACTGAATTGCAGGAAAAAGCGGCCTAAATTTGTCATTTGTAAGATCAGAAGCACGGCGCAGTCGATTGGTTTTCTTACTATCCGGGGAATTCACTACTGTGCGATGACATCAACAAATACGCACGTGGACGAGAGCGAGAGATTTCGAGTAAATTTCCAGATTGCTAGCCTGAGTTTCAGCTAGCAGTAGCTAGCTTGTAGCTAAATGTCGTGGGTCGTGGCTGTAGGTGTGGGTAAATATCGTGAGTAGTCTGTAAGTAAGAATAATACAGAAAAAAATGTAAAAAGTAAAGTAATTGAGTAAAAAAATAAATAGAAAAGGTTGTAAAATATTTATGAAACTAAAATCTCCGACTCCTTGATTGCCCTTTTCACGGCTTTTTCTTGGTCCTATTCCTGATATTTCCTTATATTTTTTAGCCATCTGGGACTTTGGTCCCCTTTCACAACATCACTGTATAAAAGACATGTTGCCGATCAAGATTTATTCATAACTGAGCGATCGCCGCGAAATAAACGGACAGACGCTTTAATATGTCGCAACGTGCAATTTGCAGAAACGGTATGGGTCAGCTCTGACTCGCTGAATGGATATAGTTGCTCACTATTAATCTTTAATCGATCTACAATTCCAGTGATCAGCGCAGATTCTTTAACACGATGGAATGCGATCACCATGGGAAAGGGGAGGGGAAGTGAGGGGAAAAAATGGCAATTTTGAGCTATTTCACTTTTTTTGATACAAGAATTCGAAGTTTTAGGTCTTTTAGCTCAACCTTTCAACTTAAGGCGAGATTGTATTGAAATTTTATTGCCGTACGGAAATATGTTCACTCGATTCTTTTTTGTTTTGTTTTGTGTACAAAATCTTAGCTGTAACGATTGTGAATATCATTCCTTTTACTGAAAGGACGTTTCAGTTACGATTGTTGACATCTTTGAGAATAGGCAGTTTAGTCTCCAGTTTTTTCTTTAGCCTGCTTCAGGTGTAACTAGTGTACAGAGTTTCTTTCATTCTTCGCCTAAATGCCTTTAATTTTTAGTGTCCGTTGGTACTAAAGGATTCGCTTATTTACTTTGCTGACCGCGGGGAAGGGGAATAGGGCTGGTGTGTACGCGGAGATTTTCGTTTCATGAATTTTACAACTTTTTGCTATTTAATTTTTAATTTTTTTTTTTTAAGACTTTTTTTTACCCACGAAATTTACGCACGACCCACACCCAGTACACTGTATTAGTATAATTGTAATATTTGAAATAGTTATGTTTAACTTTCACTGTTAAATTTTTTTGCTAAATATATTTTTACTAGTACTAGTAAAGCTTTTTTAAAAATAGTCTTCATGTTAATCATCCAGGCAATTATGGATGTATCATTTATCGCGAACCGCGTTCCTGGCAGCCAGATTCTTTGATACCTTCTTTTTTCAATGCATATTTTACTACAAATTACGAAGCCAGCGTTTGAGAAGTATCATTAAATATTAATTTCATTGCAGGTTTATCAGCTTTTATGTACAATTATCTCAATGGATTAAGTGCCTGAAGTCCAATTAATTATGTTCTTTGCAAAGCAAAATTAAGTAAAATCGAGTCACTTTAAAGTTGCAAACACTTTTCAGGCGATAGTTGTGGGTTTTGCCTGATATTTAAATGTCACATAGTAGCCTGTCATCATGCACTCTACAATGCCTAAAAGGACATGAAAAGAATATGAGGATGATTATACCTAGAAAAGTGCTTTGTTTTTACCAAATGAGCTCGCGAACAAAGAACAGGCACGTATGACAGAATTGTGAGAGACAATTCACTGCTGTGATTTCTGTGAAATTATTATTTATGCAGTCAAACAATCTCGATGAAGAATTTAAACGGTAAACAAAATCTTGACCTGAGAAGAACATCTGTAGCTTCTTCGTGAAATTCTATTGTACGACCGATACAATTTACGCGGACTATACTGGATTATTTTGTGTTTCTCTCTTGTGCCAGTTGTGTTCCCTCCGCGGTGACACTTTGAACATGTTTGAAATGAGTCACGCACTGGGATTCGGCTAGCCTGAATTTCATTTTTTTTTTTTCTGTTTTTTGTGTTGTTGTTTTCTATAAATATATAGCTAAATAAACAGCAAGAAAAGTATCATGTTTCCAGAGAAAAGATAGTACACCCTATATTAAATATATGGATAAACAATCTGAATTTCTATCATTTCCTACAATTTACTGTGGGAAAACCAGAGTTGATAACCACTTGATCATTTTTTAAACAACGTTCCCACGAGTTCTTTATATAGACTAATAGTAATTATTCTAGTACTTTCCAACATGTAAATAGGACATTCAATGTCATTTTCGATTCTTTTAAGTCCCACTGCCTAACTAATGCCAGTATCAACAGAATGTGCCGCAGCATTACTATCTTTTAGATACCCTAGTTTTAAACCTGTAAACTTAACCGTTCGTGACCTCGATGAAACTATTTCCTTAGGCAAATAAAGAAATCTTTAAAAATATAAACAAGGAATTACTAAAAACTCAGGCCTAGTTTATCATCTGCTTGCACTCTTGGAAATTTACTCGAAAGGCTTTCCCCATTCATACATCACAAGTACACAGAAATAATGTATTTTTCTTTTACAAGGCTTAATTTGTATAAAGTGTCCTCCGTTTCTAACGTTTGTTTATCCTTTACAAAACAATTTAAGAGCGACGGTCAGGAAATATCGACCATCGAGTGGCAAGAGTTGAAAAATCGAATTCCTTCATTTTTTGTCCATAAATAGCTTTTAGTTAGATAAGTAATCTGATGTTAGTAGTTCTCGCAAAAAGCCTTTTATTTTCGAGAAAAGTAAGAATATAAGTTTTCGTGGTCGGAGTCTCAAAATGGCCGTATTTTCAACCCGAAATTTGCTAACATCAACTCTCCTCGCGTTCGCAAATAAAGGCGCAAGGAGAAATTTAGACACTGTCCATCAATAGAACAACTCTTCTTCTTTCACTAGAAGATACTTTCAAAGCAATATCAAGACTCGTTGAACGGACATAATTAAAAAACCAAGAACAGGTTTTTACGGTGACAAGAACTTTAATTTAGTAGTTGTTTTCTGCGGCATTATTTTTCCTGTGGCATAGCTCCAAATTTTCCCAGTCCTCGTTTATTCACACATTTAGACATTCATCTAAAACATACCTAAGAATTTTCTTGGGTTCNAAGGGAAACTGAGTGTTAGATGTACAGTTTGCTCGTCTCCAAATGTAACATATCTGAAAGATTGTCGGCATATGTTTTGTAACATGAGGGATTGTGGACGTTCGAAGATTGCATGAAAAGGTGGTTTGCTTTTTAACCCTTTTGCGGATCACCTTGCCAACCCAGGGTCCCACATCCCCATATAAACAGTCCTTTGGTGTACAGAGAACGATCGAAGACTATTAATCCATGCCTTTATTCAAGCCTTTCAAGAGCAAAAAATTAATTTGCGGTCAGATTGTTGGAAATACTTAACTGCAACAGAAACGCGAAAGCTAGCCAAACCTTGAAATTAGAACAGCCCTGGACCAGCCTTTCATTTTAAAGAGCACCGTTTTCCAATAATATGCCAGATGATCCTTAATGACAGGGAATTAATGACAATATGCCTTCTTAGCAGTCACCCTTACCCTCATCCTTACCCTTACCCTTACCCTTACCCTTACCCTTACCCCTTACCCTCACCCCCCACCCTTACCCTTGGTGTTACCCTTACCCTTGTTTTAGCAACGCCGCATTTAACGGCACCAAGTTTCCTCGATCGTAAAGTAACAAGAGGAAATATCTTCCTGTTCCCTCATCCTTAGCGAAATACCATTGTTAAAGTCCTTATTTTTCGATGAAAAGTGAGTACCAGAATAATAGCGCGTTTGATTTTTTCTTCTTCAAAACTGACTGTCGGCATCAAAAATGTTACTCTTTCAAGAATTCCGTTGCGTTGCGTTGCCTTGATTCCGTGACTGTCATTTTGACGGCTCCGTCTCTTCAAATGTATGTTATGTCACGTGTAGTCACGGAACAGATTGTCACGCAGAGTCGCCGGCTGGTAGAGTTGAGTGTTTCAAAGTGTAAAAATAACCCAGTTTCACCTTTTTAACCTAACTATTGCGATGAAAAAAGCAACTTTGCAATGGGAAAACTCACAAGAAGTACGAAAAACGAGCCTTTAGGCTGTAAATATCTACTTTTGTGCGTTTCGAAATTTGAAGTGTTTACACAATTACCGCCGGCCTACAATGAAAATTTCTGAACTTCGATGGCGTCTTACACAGATTTCCTTTAATAACCCAAGCCAATTCCCATGTATGTTTTAAATGAATGTCTAAATGTGTGATTTAAATAGCATGAAGAGAATTTGCAGTTATACCACATGTTAAATATTGCTGTCGAAAATGAGTAACGAACTTAAGTTTTTGTCACACTGAAAACCTATCCCTCATTTTTTAACTATTTCAGTACGACCAGCTTCGCTATTGCCCTGAAAGTATCTTTTAGTGGAAGAAGAAGAATTTTTCTGTTCACTGAAAGTGTCCAAATTTCTCCGTGCGGCTTCGTTTGCGAACGTGAGGAAAGTTGATGTTAGCGAATTTCAGGTTAAAAATTAGGGCAGTCTGAGACTCTAACATCGAAAACCGATCCTCTAAATTTTCTCACAAATAAAAGGCTTTTGGCAGGAACAATCAACATTAGGTTTCTTATCTACCTAACAGCTATCTATGATGATCACATTGCCTGCAGTCATTTTAGCAGGGATAGGCCTTTGAATATTTGAAATAGAGAGTAGCTTTCATATCCTCGCACACAGCCCATAATAAAAGACTGGCGCTGGCCGCAACAGAAATAAGGCCGGAGAACTTTTCGTAGAGTTATAGGATAAGGGTCATCTGTTTTAACTTACTGCTACCCATTCACGCCTAAGGGTTGATTTCTACTGTCGCGTAGTTTTTCCGTGCGAACGCACGTAAAATTTACGCTCGGAAATGAAATAGAGGCAATGAAGGAAAGGCCACGCGTAAACGTGAAAGTTGAGAGAGGTTCAACTCTTACGTTTACGCGTGACCTTACATATATTGTCTCTCTTTTTACTTACGCGTATAAAATTTCCGTGCGTACGCAAGTAAAAATTACGCGACAGTGGAAATTACCTTAACACGTATTAGCTGGCAACAAGAGCCATAATAGGCAACTATTCATTAGTGGTAATTATATGTATTCTTGACAAACCTCAAAGGTCTTTCTTCATCAACAAAATAATGCCACAAGTTTCTGGTAGTTAGAGGGTCTTTATACTCCTTTATAGCCACGGCAACTTCTGGTTTTCTCCTCTGAGCAAGAACGCCTCTGTACACCGTTGAAAAGGTGCCACTTCCTATGATTGAGTCATCTCCTCCCCATTTCAACTCATCACTGATGAAATCCGACTTCGTCATTTCTGCGAGATTAAATACGTTTAGTTCACGTTCTAAGAGCTCTGCTTCTGTGGTCAAAGGTTCATAGATTTCGCGAATCTCCTTCTTACTTCTGTCGTCATCAAGTAGTTTCTGATACATTTCCCGATCACCTTTCAATAGCTTGGGTATTCTCTGCTTGATTCGATTCAGACAATCTATGGCATCTTTCAGCTGTTCTTTTATGAAAGGCAGTAATCTATCTTGAGAGCCAATCAGTACCAGGCATTTGCGTGATGTTTGTGACATGTAGCCACACGGGTCGTCTCGATACCTTTGCCGTTCAATTTTTTCGTCGAGCTTCTTCAAACTGAGATCAGACATGCTCCAGGAAGATCTTACGGCCAGGGGTGCTATACCTTGTGTTTGCCACGAAGGAAGAGCACCCGTGATAAATTTAATTCGCCGTGATAGAACTGATAGAGCTCGGGGCCTTATTCGAATTGCATACTCTTCCTGCTTGACTTCTGTGTCAACTTCGTCGGAAAAAACGTATTCTTCCACTTGATGGATTTCTTTTTCCATGATATCGTACTTTTCACAGCAATGTGTAATAAGTCTATCCTGAGCCTTCGCAAATGCATGCGTTTCCTCTTCCCAAGACTGGGTAAACTGCTGGGCTCTCTTTGAAATACATTTTAGTACCTCAGTTTTTGTTTCCTCCCACGTTGCTTGAACCTCAGGTGCCTCAGAAGAAGACCATTCGCAAAATTTCTTGACAGCCTCATCGGATTTGAAGTACTCCGTCAGCTTTGTAATGATATCTTTTAGGATCTCTGACTGAAATTTAATAAGCTCATCAAATTTACGCTGCTGAGATTCCTGCAGTTCTTGCATCCGCTTCTTTACCCTTGAAATTTTATCCTCTGTTTTTTGTTGGGACAGCCTCGTTGTTTCAAGAGATAATTTGAGTTCACGGGAGACATGAAAAAGGACGTCCTCCAGCCATCTGTTGAATAAAGACTTCAAAATGAACTGTTTTTTGGTTATTATTATTTATCAAGACCAACCTAATCCCTGTATAGATACGAAACCCGATTATTCCATTTACAGTACAGAGCTTCTCCACGAACATTTTTCGTCCAACTTTCCTTTTCTTGTAATCTTTATCAAAGTGAGCATGAAAACGAGGTTAAAATACAAGTTGAATTGGTGTATAACTTTTGTCCAAAACACTAAATGTCGCTTAATCCTTAAAATATTCCGACACCATCTTTTAATTCTGCCATTACCAGAAAGCAATTAGAGAGTTTTCGAAATACCTCCTTACGGCAAATCACAAACGTCTGATTTAATTTTGATTAACTGGTAATTTTTTAAGGAAATCAATTCTTATGGATAAAGCTGGAATGAAACTACTTAATTCTCATAAAAAGCAATTAAATGTAAACACTATAAGGCTTTGTAGTAACATACTTTAGATATTGTTCGGCGGTTTGGCACTTTTGTGGGGCTCAAATAGAGACAAGCTAGAGACAAGCTAGAGACATGTAACGAAACAGGGCACAGGATTGTTCTTAACCAGAAATCTTATTTTGCACCACCATTTTATACAATTGTGTTATAAATCGGAAATAAACTGTGGTGATTTTTTTTATACCAGGTGCCAAGATATGTTAATCAGTTTTTACTGAGGGTATCTATAATGACACTATGCCGAAATATCTAGGTGGTCTGTATCAAATGAGGAATACAACACACGATCTGAGAGGATCGACCAAAGCTTATTGTTCCTTGCGCCAAGACAATGGGAGATCTTCTCCCCGCCCCCTTGTTAACATACCTGTAGTGCATTTCCAGCTTGTTTTGCATCGAGGAGACTAAAAGATTGCAGATGCCAGTGGTTAGGTCGTGAAAGCCCTCAGTGACGTAACCAAGCCGCGTCTGACAAACGTGAGCAATTTTACACGACAAGTGCACCATCTGTGCGTTTGGATCTAGATTAAAAACCTTTTTGGAAAGAAGTTTGATTTGTTCTTCCTTCACCTTCTCCTGCTCGTTAGAATCAACGCAGTCCCACTTGTTACAGGCAAACAAGGCACATCTGTTAAATAGGGCGAGATCATTCTCCGTGAGGTTTGCTTGGGCACAGCTAATGAGCATTCCTAGCTGTTCATAGGAAAGGAAAAGAAAATATATGGCAAGACTTCCATCACTATTCAAGACGGAGAAAAATGCATCTCGATGTTTTTATTTCCCCTTCTGAGGTACTCAGTAACGCTAATTAGTTCTCGATTTGGTCAAAATTTTACGGTATTTTGCAAATTTTCTAACTTATTTACAGCTAAACAAAAAACATTTTAATATACATTGTCAAAAGCATAAAAGGCATTCTGAATTTTGCCACATTTAACACGAAGCGATTAATATCAGTCATGAAATAAATATAAACGAATGGTGTAAGAGTATAATTAGGAAATGATATAATAGGGATTATTATTCATTCAAAATATTTTCCCGATTCTGATTGGCTAAAAGCACACGCATAATTCACCATAAAGAGTTTCTGATGACCAAATTTGGAAGAATTTTGTGTTGTTTAACGAGGAAATGACGTCAAAAATGCAGCGTTCGTGCATTTTAAGGCACCGTTAACCGAGAAGACCTGGTAAAGAGGTTGAGTTGTTTTGGTTGTGAACTTGAAAAATGGCGGACATTTCACTCGTTTCAAGAAAAAAAAGTAACTAAAAGCATGGCAAGAACAGTAAGAAGACAACTCGAAGGGCGACATCTGCTATTTGGAGAATATTTGCGGAGCTGGACAAAGCTAAACGTGCACTACCGAAGATGAACTTAACATCGATGGATCGATGGAGGTAAGCATGTTTTAGCCATGTTTTTAAACTAGGAATTATTTTGAATGAATAATAAAACAATTATTGAATTTGGCTTTCGTATCATATGAAGACATATGGAGATCTCGGAGGATGTTATCCGCCTCGGCCGATAACACACTCCTCGATCTCCATAATTCTTCATAAGATACTCAGCCTCATTCATTAATTGTTAAACATGATCAATAGTCCGGGAGTTGTGGACTAACGATGCTTAGGGGCCGACCATTTTGAGGGGGGGGGGGAGTATGGGTGATTTGGTTTGTGTAAGATTTTTTTTCCTAAACCTTGGGTGATTTTCCTGACATACAATGATGTTAGATTTTTTCCCAGTATTATACACCATGAAAGGTTTTTTTTTTCAGCGTGGGATTTTTTTTTCGCCAGTTATTTCCTTCAAGAATTTTTTTCCCCTCGAAATCAGTCTGCAGGATATTTTTTTCTGAAATCACCCATACCCACCTCAAAAGTCAAATGGTCAGCCCCTTAAGGCTTACCCTGTCTTCTTGAACCCCTCCAGCATTTCCGCTATTGATGACATAGATAAAGCACAACGCGTTGGGCATGTACTTTACAACGAATTCATTCATCACCTCACTTTCTCCTACTCCTGGGCTGTCCACTATAACGACCTTCTCCTGAAATGAATCAGGAATGCACCCGTAAGGCTTTGTGAGGAGAAAATCTTTTAAAAAACAAAAACGCTAAAATCGTTAAAGGTTTAAAAAGAAAACCAGTTTTCAAACCTAAATCGGAAAGAAGTAAATTTGTGTGATAAATTTGGGTGATAAATGTTTCGCGGTGTTCTGGATGGATTTTTCCGGACTTTTTAGAAAGTCTAGCTTCAAAATGGCTGATAGTCAGAGTAAAAGCTCGAACAAAAGCATTCTTTTTCGTGTTCAAGTTCAAGTTCATTTATTCACACTTATTCAATTGCAATACAACAACAATGAAGGAAAAAAAAGAAGTAGAAACGTAGCTATACATTGAATTAAACATAACAAAGGAAGAAAGTGTGTAGCAGCCAAAGGAGCCAAGCTTTCGAGTTGGCTACTATCACAGAGCGGTTACAAGTGGTGGAGGTTATACAGTACTGAAGAAATATCGATCAATATTCCCTAGGAGAATCTGCTTAAACTTAATAAGGAAAGGATGCAGAATTTCTGCCATGCCCTGAAGCTAAATAAACTTAAGGAGTCGACACTCGGCAAGTGTAAGCAATTGTTCGAAAAACAGGTTGCTCGAACCAAAGATAGTTATAAATTTTCTACAGCAAAGGATCCTCTGTTTAATTCTACCCGCATCTGAAAAGTAGAGGATCATTGCAGGCAAGAAAACAGATGTGATTGTGTACGTACCGATCATAACCTATAAGTATGCTGGAGCAAAACTTAAAAGTGGCAGTACAGAAGGTCTATTACCTGGATTTTTCCCGTCGCGGAAAGGCCGAGTAATGTCCGTGAAAGGTTCTGAGTGTAGTGAACTATGTGGCGTTATGTATGTTAAAGCTGTAGTCTTAAATCACATGCAGGGAGAATCAGGGGCTAGTCTATAATCAGTGTACGCTAGCCGAAAGGTGGGATTACGTGACGTTCTTGACTGTGATTACAAGGTGATTGCCCAGATTGTAAACATGTAGCCTGTCCCAGGCTCCGAGATAGTTGGGAAAGATGAAAAAGCGCGAAGACGAAAGTAAAACGGGAGGAAACTGGGGAGAGAAGGGGCAGCGGAGCCTGTAATCATTTCTTTAAACGACCCGTCCCGGTATAGCATCTCCTGGTATACCCTCTGATTGGTCAGACTTGACACATTATATCAACACTCTCAAAGCGGGTCGTTCCTGTCACTCAGAAAGATGGAATGAGGCGTCCACGCGCGTGAAATAGAGAAATCCACGATAACTTCTGTGTTGAACGAATGTTAACGAGATTTCCCGCACATAGAAGAGCTGAGGAAGGAATAGAAGACCTGCTTTGTGAACTTAGCGCGAGGAAAAAATGTTTCTGCAGTCCTGCCGACCGGCTTCGGTCTTGCCTGATGACAAAGTGGCAATAACAGAACAGTCGTAAGAAGGAGTTATCTTCGGGCTCCAGTCCAGACTCACATTATCTAAGGATCTCTATGGAAAAACAAGCTGGAGTTTAAAAATCATTGCTTAAAGAGCAATCTTGACTGACTCACAACGTAGTTCTCCATATTTAAAGAAGCTTCAGTTTAAACCATCACATTCACGGACAAAAGAAAATCGCTTTCATTTATTCAGATCAAGGGGGGACTTTATAGAAAATTTAGACTTTAGAGAAAAATAAAACAAAAGAGTGAAGAACTTTAAGTTTCAAAAGAGGTAACAGAAAATGCTCTTGCATCAGAGGGCAAATCATCAATCATGCCGACCAGAAACAATTACCTCAGAAAATCAATATGCGTGTCGCGACCTCTCAGCATGAAACAAGCGGCAACATAGTTTGCTCAGTCAAAATGTAGACCCCTCCAGAGCATAATTTACCCGTAAGAGAAAATATTCATTGGAACAAGCAGCATTTTGGCACGAGGTAAAAGTCGTATTTTGCCTACCGACCCGCTTTTTACACTCCAAATTGCTCACGCTCGTATAAGGGATTAGCGCCGCGCGAAACAATCTCGCGAGAAATTTGAGACAGATTCCAACTCATTGACATTTCAAAAGTTTGACAGCCGGAATCTAATTATCTCAAACGTGCCAAAAGTGGGCGGAAGAGGGTCATAAAAGAAATGGTTACAGCGTCTTTCTCCCTTCCTTTTCCTCTTTTTCGCCCTGCCAACTTTTCGCGTGCCTTTTACTTTCGCGTCTTATAAGTTTAGGATTTCTACTGGGACCGTACGCAGCGCCAAGGGGAAGAAGAACTAATATAAGCCTTGGCAACCTAATACGATGTTTCCCTTTCACTTAGGGTCACTCTGGCGTGTTTCGCTTATTGGTAGTCTTTATTTTACGGTTTTTTAAAAAAGGTACACCCAATCCGGTCCCTTATATATGGCTATACGGGGGAGGGCTAAACTTTTTTATAAAGAAGTTTAGGGGGGTCAGCAAATTGATCGCGAGGTATATATATTTCAACAGGGTTCCATTGGCCAAGATGGGTAAAACAGTTAATTAGTAGAGCACAAACAATATATGTGAAACAGTACTGCTAAATTGTACAATTTTATGCTAATCCTATTGCTTTTTGTTAATTTGAGCATCACTATTTTTTACAACTTAGTCATTTGCATTTGACAGGATTCTGTATGCACTCTAAACTTCATTGTTATTTCAAATTTTAGCTAATAAAGAATCCAGACCTATTAGCTTAAATATTTGGTTTGACTGAATTTTCTTTTAATCTGAACGAAATGCTTGTGTCACTTAAATATCCCAAGAAAAACATGATGAAACAACAAGAAAGTAGTCCTTTTACAACTGCAGGAAAACATTTGAAAAGAATTATATTTTGCATGGTTATCACATTTGTGTTCACCATGAAGGCACGGTTTGGAAAAATCTATCAATTTTCCTATTTATACGCTGATTTTGTAATAGAGTAGGTTAGTTCCATTATTATGCAAAGTAACTAATCATCTTATGATAAGTATGTTTATTTACCAATAATTTTCTTCACTTCACTTCAGAGTATTGTTACATGCATTTTAATAATTACTTTGTAGAGCATATAAGAGCAGATATAAGGTGGGGGATCACTTGCTATTTACATGGTCTGCAGTGGGGGAAGCCTTACAGAAATTTTGATCTTTCCAACACATTTTTCCCTCTCCCCCTCTTCATAAATAATGACCGGTCCCTTTGAGTAACTGCAAGCCAAGAGCTGTTCGAGATCGGAGTTCACTTTTAACTTAAAAACAAAAACAAAAGCTGCGCGACGAAGAGAAAGCCCCCCAAATCGAATAATACAGGTCGTAAAAAACAATAAATTCGCCAGTTTCGATTAAACCTAGCTTATACGATGCAAATTACAGAGGTCTTTGAATGCGATGACGACTACATGTACGAGATTTTCTCAATACTAAGTGGTGGTTGCGCGTGAGTCAAGCGTCATTTTGGTGGGGAAATGTGACAGCTGTCGTCATTCTACTAAGAGTTTTAGCGAGAACGCGCGCGGTGGCCGAAACAAGTCATCAAATGTTAGAAATTTTATTATTTTGAGATCGGGAGAGGGTTTAACCTTCTGCAGTGCAGTCAAGATGACAGTGCTAACTTTTCTGGTGAAAAAAAGTACAATGAAGCTTTCCAGGGTGTCTTTTCTTTGACAATAGGCGAAAAAACTTTAAATCAATTCTCGTACTCGTAGTCGTTCTCGTCCTCGAATCTAAAAAGGTCTCTATTTTCCTCAAAGATGGCTTGGTTGACGCTGTAGTACGTTAAAAGAGTACGTCTGTAAAAGGAGCAGATTAACATGCTCCTCACTGATGCAAGCAGGCTTGGTTGTAAGTTATAAGATATTGACTGTGATAATGCAGTTATTCCAGGGTTTAAAACTTGCCGACGCCCGACGCAAGGTGCCGGCTACTTTTCGTGTTCGCGTCGGGTACTTTTGAACATTGTTGAGATAGCACTAACAATACCCATCAGCAATGCAAGGCCTGAAAGGGGTGCTAGTCGAGTTAAGTTGATCAAAACACGACTCATAAGTAGAATGACAAATGAGATGCTAGGGAGTCTTCTAAACATTTCTTTAAACGGTCCAGACACAAATTCTTCCGGATGTGACAGTCTTGTGCAAAAGACCACCGCTAAATGGCTGTCAAGTAAACGGTACAAGTTGTCAAAAGGAAAGTCCACGACTGGACGGTCAGAGGCTGGCAAGACTTCAGGACCAGCTGTGGAGTGTACGAATGTGTCCACTCAGACAGACATGGTGGTTTACATAGAAGAGATCAGTCGGGAGGAGGTTGAACAAGAAGATGAACAGGCTATCATTAAGCTAGGCCTAGCACAATATGATTCTGGTTCCGATGAAAGTGATGGAGAGAGTGCAATGGGGGAGAGTGATTTCAGCGACAGTGACTTCTAAATTCAAAAAGAGATAGAGTTAATTTTTCGATGTCTTGTTTCGTCTAGTAAGTGTAACTAAAAGTCAGTGAGGTTTAAAGTTGGTAATCATTTAAAAAATGTCCTTGGCATAGATTAAGATACAAGTATAATTTAGAATATTTTTTTTTGCGTAAAGTCTATTCAAATTAGACTCTTTTTAAACAATCTTCACCAACACTGTAGAGTTTATTTTATGTAACAATGATTGAAGAAAGTTGAAGAAAAAAAGTCAATGGAATTTTTTTATGAAAACTTTGTTATAATGATGTCGATTTTGACCAATTAAAAATCACGTTTTGAGCCCTGAAAATGCACCAGAATACATCTTTGGACGTTCAAATTTTCAAAATTTCCCAGAGGAGGCTCCCCGGAAACCCCAACAGGAGGGGGACACTCCCTCCCGTACCCTCCCCCACGTGCGGCTTTGCCGCACCGCGCCGCTCCGCGGCGCATTACTGAGTCAGGTACAATTCAATTTCCTCCTTCTAGTTTTTATAAAAATGAAAACCCTGTATTCGCGATTGCGAAATTCATTATTGTTATTCCATTTTGTTATAACAATAAGTTTTTTGCTCACGGTTAATCAAAAAAGTTTTCACGCTTATTTTCCTCTGACAACAACGGCCATAACCCGGAGCGAAGAACTCCTATATTAAACCTATGTCAGGGCGTTTTTACGCCCCAGTTTACTTTTAGACACATTTTAGGGCACGTTTTCCTGCGAAAATGGAATCCCCACCATGTCTATGAGCACATTCGAAGTACAAGATATCAAAAAGGAAAACTGAACGTTATTAAAAGGCAAAAAAATATCATTTTTAGGTCTGTAGGTTTTGCTGATTGGCTTGTAGAATTGAAAAGATATTCAAAATTCGGGCCAAAACCATTCTGAAAATAAACTGGTCCGTCAGCCCTTTCCCGAGTAAATTTATAAATAGAACGGCTTGTTTCCTGCGAAAAGTGTCATATTTCCGTGAGTCTCGTATGTCACCGTGAAAAAAATGAAGTTGGATGAAGTCGAACTCAGAAGCCCGTCCTTCGACCGTTTTCCCTTTTTTTTTTTTTGCCGGGTCATTAATCCCACATTTAAGCATGCACCTTGAAAAGGGTAGACGATTAAGCGTTCTGTGGACGATTTGGAACTTTTCGATGATCAGCGCCGAAAAAGTGCCAAGATCATTTGATTTGTGTCATCACCGTGGAGTGGATTTCGCCAGTTAAGCACCGCGTGCAAAAGCGATGACCTAAGTAGCAACTAACGAGGAATGCTTCAGTTCCGAGATTTGAGAAATTGCAGTCTTCCTTTACGACTGACTTTTATCACCATAAGAGTTGCCTGATAAAACTGGCACTTGAAAAGTTGAACAGAAGACAACAGTTGCTCGACCGTGAAGCTAACTCAAAAGTAATTTGCTAAAGGAGGAATTTGTGACATCGCGCTCCAGTCCAAAGACCCACTTATCTCAAGAAAAACAAAATGGATTGTATCTGCGACAAAGAATTATGACTGACTAACAAAACATAGCAGGGAATCATAACAGTAGCTGACGGACAAACAACCACAAGGACTACAAGTATTTAATCAGATAAACGCATTTCGGAAAAAAAAACCTTGAAAAACTAGAAAGTTGATTAATATTGAGTCATTTAGCCGAAATAAGAACCTTAACGCTCAAAAAAACGAATCCTGTTAGAACGACAGACTGCAGGTAGTAGTTAATCATTATGCATGTAACAGACCAGCTTCATGGCCTCTTAATGTGAGACAAGCAACTAAAATTAAGATTAACATAGTCAGAGTTTAAAACTCTCCACAGTATAATCTACCTGCTAGAAAGAAAAGAAAGAAAATATCTGAGGGATGAAAACGCTAAAGTCAAGTTTCACTAGCTTATGATTGTGTTTGGCCTGTCAACACCGAATTTCCTGCTGTTTGATGAAGTACAACTGCAGTGTCATTTCGTCGTTGTGATTGGCGCTTCCCACCGTCGCCGCGCGAAGTCTCCCCTGGGAACCGTTCTAATTATAGATCTACTCGGGAAAGGGTTGACTCCAAGCGCTTGTATGGGAGATGGAGGCTCCATTTGATGGGCTCCTGGTCCGTGAAATGGCCCTGACACGAGCGCATAGAATCTGCTCGCTCCGGGATATGGGCCCTGACTCTGACGATACATACTGTCAAACCTCCATGTTCGACCACCTCTCGTAAGACCTCTCGTAAGCGATCACCTCTCTAAAACACCAAAACATTTCCCGGTCAAAGCCCTGTAATAATTACAATTACCTCTCGTAAACGACAACCTCTTATATTTAAGCGTCCGCGACCATGTTTTGGCCTGACGGTTGTATAGCTTTCCATTGCGTTTAACCTCTTGTAAGCGACCGCTTGACGTCAGGTATGGTCTCTTTGGTCGTTGTGTGTACTACGCCACTCAGAGTACACAGTCGAATAACTTTCAGTGACAACATGGGCGGCATACTACTAATTTGAAAATTGCATGCAATCAATTCTCTGCCAAAAAGTAGATGTGTAGGAACCTCCTCTCGAAAGAGACCCCTGGGGTTCGATTCTCGTAAGCGACCACGTTCAGTATACTATGCGGCCTCTAAATCTTCGCATTTTTTGTGGTTGCTGATGGGAGGTTCGATTCTACTTATTTATTTTTTCTAATTACCTTAAGCAAGGGGTGAGGCCAGAACAACTCTATTTTCTCGTAAGGTGTCTTTTGTAGATCATCTCTCTCGCTGACAAATTGGTTGATCTGGTCTTTGTAACTTTTTTCAGGACTATCAATCAGTTCATGTGTTACTGGGCTGCCTGCTTGTGTCCCATCGTTCTTGAAATGCAAGCAGATCTTTGGCTTGTCTCCATATTTCAGTTCACAGATTGTGAAGGTTGTACATAGGTGTGCAGAAGGAAGAAGATCTTCTCCGAGAATCAAGTTTATAAGGCTGCTTTTGCCAGCACTTGTTTCACCTTTTCATAAAAACAATCCGATACAAAGGAAATTAGGGATGATGTCTTGTAAAATATCTTTGAATATCCTCTTAACCATTTAGCGAAATTTCAGGATCTGTCACCCTCAACTACATTAGTATCATCATTACTTTTTATTTAATATTCTTGTTGAAATAATGAAAAACTCATATTGTAACTTCGGATTGAAGAACTCAGTTTATAGTAGAGCAAAAAACCTGAAAACATTCAGGCTTGCACGAGATTCGAACCAATAAACTCTGTGATACCTGACTGAAGCATATAACTCCGAAGCAGCATCTAACTTCCCATTATCTGTTTAGAACCATGCTGGAGTTTTTTAGCCGACGTAGCCGTCCAATCTGAAGCACGGAAAATTATTTCGCCCAAATATGGAATCAGAAAATTCAGGGCTGAAAACTTTGAGCTCCCAAGCTTATACATGTATGTCTACGACCGAAAGAAATCTTTTCGTGACATAACAGATAAAATAATTATGCTGCTATAAAATGCAACCCTGGGAAAACATAAAGAGCCACAAAGTTATCAGTGGCGCCGGATCCAAGGGGAGGGTTCGGGGGGTCAAAGCCCCACCCCCCACATCAGAACTGACGCTTGTTTGAGACCAAAATCAGTTCCATCGACTGGATCGTACATTATCAGTTTTTAAAGGGCTGATTTATTTAATGAAACGCTTATTGCATTTGCCCGAGGGGGCTATAAACTAAATTTCAGGGATATTCCAAAATGTAATTGTTTTTGGGTACCCTCCTATGATCTGTTCGCCCCTGCTCGCAAAGCAGTATTTACCGCGCCAACGGCGACCGACGTTCACAGATAGAGAAACATGCGGTCGTCTCTGTGAGAAGTAATTTGCTACAAAAAAGTTTAGTCAACAGTCCTTTCTGAACCAAAGTTTGGACTCCCCCAATCAGTATTTCCTGATTCCGCCTATGTTTTTTAAAAGCGGTATGGCTTGAAAATATCAACGAACAGAATCTGCAGCCTGACACTTTGACCGACAAAGGTCATCCTCAGGCTACTAGCTGCAAACCTATCTACCACGGCAAAAACAAACAAAATTCATGATATGGCAAGCTTTGAAGAAGCGTTGTACAAGGCGCCGACGATCAGAACGGAATCTTTTTTTGTGAGTCTAGAATTTTCAATTCATTCAGAACAGTACGCGAACACATGTATGGCAGTTTTGATTAGATGTGTGAAATAAGTTTTTTTTTCTTTTTGGGGACAAAGAAAAGTTTTAAGCTTCGAAATTTACCTTCGAGGACTTCGACCTTGTTTTCTTCACGGCGGAGCGCTTGTCCTTTTCTAAACTGCGACCGAGTCAGCAACCTTTTTAAAGAATTTTCAGGTAAACTTACATTTTACACATTATGCTGAAGGAAAGTCAGTACGTTATTGAAAGGAAATTTATGAATTTTGAAATTTTTCTTGGACGTTTTACATATTTTTGATAGAGTTTTCAAGAAAAATTGGGAAAAACGCCCAATTTGAGACAGATAATTTTAGTGCTAATTTTTGCCATGTGCACAGCCAATTTTACCTGTGGAAACGGATCCACGATCCAGTCAGTGTTACTTGAATTGCTTTAATTAACGGTAAACTTATGGGTTTTCGAATGAAAATTTTCAAGAAACAATTTGTCTGTTAATTGTTTTCTGTTTGTTTATTTGTAATATTAGTTGAAAACATGATCCGCCGGCATCTAGTAAGTCTTGCGTTTCATTCTTTTTTTATTACATGCCTCCGTTCTGCGAAGATGTCAGCCTATTCTATACAATTTTTACTTTCGAGTTCAGCATGCAACTAGTGAATTTTATTTGAAAATATGTGCTATTAGTTATTCTAGATAGATAGCAAGTGATGTTTTCAAGGTTACTTGCGCTAATGGTCACGCAAAAACTGTTTTTGAAGTAACAACTTATGGTGCATGTCATTGGTAGTCGACTTTGTCTTGTTAGCAGGAACTAACTCAGTCCTGCTCATCTGGGTATTTTAAATACTGTATTCCGTTTTTCGTCAAATATTACCTCGTAAAACAGTAAATGCTTTTTACACCTCATCGTTTACATCGCGATACAAATTTTCCTAAAGAGCAGTCGCGCGACAATCTCGCTTATCGGTAATTCCATATTAGGGAGTAAATTTTGATTGGTTCCCTAAAAAATCCCAGCATTGCGACAAAGTTATACGTTTCGGGGTTATATGCTTCCGTACCGGAACAGCGCTCGACCGACCAATTGAACTATAAAGCCAAAAGGCTGGTAGCTAGTCATTAGGGTAGCCCGTCATAAAACAGTGAAAGGGTGAAGATAAGGAGGAAATAATAAATAACGACTGGAGAAAAGAATATATGAAAATCTTATGCAAGCCTGAAGAAGATGAAGGTTCAAATACAGGTGCGACTGAAGGTATTTGGGTTAATGAGTCTCTCTGGTGTCTCAATCGGTCACCGCTGCGTGTACTGACCTTCAAGTCCATACGGGTGGTTATGTGTGGTTCAGGTATGGATGGGTGAGGAGAGCGCATTGTCCTGTTTTAGTTTCTTCAGTCACCTGCAAGCCAGAAGTAGCTGTCTCGGACATTAACGCATTTTTCGTATTATAAGAGATTAATATCTTACCAGCGACAAGAACAGGATACTGGTTCCTTGGCAGTAAGTTTGTCATATTTTCCTCTAGGGTTGCTTTAAAGTCTCCAAATCGTTCCTGCACGGCGATTTTTACCTTAGTGTCGAGCTTATCCAAAAACGTTGCAGTCTTTTTGTAAAGATCTTGGAGATTTCTACGCTTTCTTTCATCTGACTTGCTAGCGTCGGAAATTGCCTGGTACTGAGGCTAAAAAGAGAAAGACATACACATCATGTTTATTTATTTCAAAATTTTAAATAGCAATTGTGTTTCTTTTCCCAAGAAAACTTCGAATATCAATAGACGTTTTTAGAGAAATTTGTATCAAAGACGGCTTGAGATGTCAGTAAATTTATTTAGGAATTGAAATAACTGGAGGGTTTTGAACTGCTGAGAAGAATGGAGGTTTGGCGGCATGGGATGG
Organism: Porites evermanni; assembly: GCA_942486025.1. Lineage (NCBI taxonomy): Eukaryota > Metazoa > Cnidaria > Anthozoa > Scleractinia > Poritidae > Porites > Porites evermanni. The sequence goes on along the minus strand of CALNXI010001422.1, from coordinate 37,247 downwards.
TTACAAACTCTTATAGTAATATTAATATTGTAATCTATAATCTGTAATCTGTTTTTCTTTCTTCTGTGACTTATAACTGTGGGTAGCTGGCTTAGTGGAAAGTGTTTAGGGTCTGGAAAGGTTCAGGACATGCATGAATGGAGCTGGTCAGAGAGTGCTAATGTTTGCAGCTTGTGAATTTTGTAAATAAGCGTATTACAAGCATCCTGGAAATCAAGAGTCGAGAATCGAGATCAGCACCTAGATTAGCCTGTTCCAGGCTCCGAGATGGTTGAGTCCGCGAAATTGAGAAAGCGCGAACACGAAAATAAAACGGGAGGAAACTTGGGGGAGGAACGGCGGCTTTTTCCTTTTTCCCGCCACCTCCCCCTTTTCCCGAATACCAGCTATCTGGGAGCCTGGAACTGGAGAGATCGATCAGAAGAGATGAAGATAGCACATGGAGTTAAGAAGATAATGCATAGTTACGATGGTTTTTAGGCCCAAAGTTGTCAGCGTGAACCAAAGAAGTTGTTAATTCTTTTCTGTTAGTGACCAGCATAAGAAGGTTAGCTCAGTGCTAATCTTTTTCACTGGGTAAAGAGCTGCCTGATAGATACTGGGGTCAATAGCCAAGTGTCTAAAGCTAACTCTAATGTCTGGGAATAATAATAGGACGCGAGTTATAACAATCTATGAACTCCCTCCAACCGCCTTCCCACTTGTTTGTGGATACTAATAATTCAAAAAATGCTCCATTTCCCAAGTTTAGGTTTAAAGGGAGTTCACCCTCATTTGTTTGGAAATTCTTTTTTTCTCTCTCTTTTTTTTTTTTGTAATTCATTATAGATTATTTATATAACTGCTATGTGTGATGTGAATAAGTGGTATTTTAAAACTTTTTGTATGATAGAGGCGGGTTTGATGATGCACTATCAATTTCAAAGTCTGTTTGAAAGCCTTTTGGATTATAAGAAGATGGCATTTATGATAACAATACTTCCATACAATCATGTGCGCTACAGTATTCGCTAAAAACAGGTTACTTACCTCGCTAACCCTCTTCATTCCCGACTCCACTAGATAATCACGTATTTTAGCCTTCATTTCGTCTACACTATTCAATCCTTCCGTTGATATACCCAAGGAGTCCATAATCTGGATAATCAACTTCAAGTCTTTTATTTGGTCCAGGCCGTCGCCCATTTTTATCTGCCGTATCTGGAATGAACAAAAAATGTAAGAAAAATACAATCACAAATTCAGTTACAAAAGTGAGTAGGTCTATTCATTTATAATATTTCTTAATTCTCCTGGTAGTCCCTCTTTCTTATAAACATTTGCCTGTTTCTCGAACAGTTTTAACCGAAGATATGAGCAAATGTTTTTGCTTAGGATGTTTCTCGCAAGCAGATGACACCTATCTATATTTTTGCGTACTTTTCCGTTTGTTTCTTTCATTTTTAATCAGTAATTACGCCATTTCGTCTTGGCATAACCGTGAAGTCTACCGCCATTTTCTCGGATTCTGCACTCATCCCTGTCTTGCCACGACGACGTCAATGACTCTACGATATTGCTTGGTTAGTGCCAGCTGCTTAATATGAAGAATTCCGGGAGATTAAAAGTCAATCAAAAAACGGTTGAATATTTTGAATAAATAATTTATTATGATTCATTACTTTTTTGCTCGTGCTTTAACTCAAGCTCTGGAACCGCTATTGATACGTGTCGTCGGGGACTAGGCGAAAGCTTTTGGTACTGAAAACGGCCGTGTAGCAGACTGCTGGTCGTGACTATTACTTCGTCCTTGTGCATGACTGTGATTGTAAACACAAGCGCAGCCAGGAACTCAAAACGTAATTGATTTGCTCTTTGTACGAAAGTTCTTTTTTTTTCACGAAATCGTTGTCAATTAGATATTAAAATAAAATGCACATTGCTTTATACTGTGACTGTATACTGAGTGCTTAGAAGTGATATAACCGTCTGCAAGTCGGTCTGATGTAGGGTTTTACGCTATTTGCATTTCAATCGAAATACGCAAGGACTAGATAAAATTTTAATTCTAGACTTTAACCCATTGACTCTTGAGGCAGGGGCGGATCTAGGGGGAGGGTGCAGGGGGTGCGCACCCCCCCCCCTTCCCTGAGATGACCTGCGGTTTTCTAATACAGCTGGTATTCTGCAAAAAAACTATGTGGTTTATTGGTGTTGAAGTAGAGCCAGAGACGAGTGCACCCCCTCCTAAAAAAAATCCTGGATCCGCCCCTGTGAGGAGCCCTTAACCACCCCTGCAGATCCACGTCCCTTTTACCGCTTGTGATGTCATCAGTTTAAACAGTCATAGACCTGACTTTGACTGTGTTGACATCTAACTAATGCAGGGCAAAGAGATTTTTCAAACCATAATCAAATTAGAACAATTCAGTCACACAGGCCGGAGACTTGACTTGACTCGGAAATTCCAATTAAAATCTAATTGTTTCACTACCCGCCTGCCCTTCCCGTGAATCCAGTGGGAGGGGGGGGAGTGTCTCGAAGGAAAACTGGGGTACAGTCCGCCTACCAGTATGACGTCACGTCTCGCGTCAGTAACTTTCAAAATGGCGAGCAAAGTGTTCATCGAAGAGACGGATAAAAATTTCGATTTTATGACGGAAATACTGTTCAGATTTCTTGGATTTGGGGATTTTAAGGTTTCTATTGTCATAGAAAACTAGAATTAAGTACTTTTTTGGAATGAAATGTCCAGCGGTGTAATGAATTTTAAAGATTCCTTTCTATCGTCGAGAAGATTTTACGGGCAATCAATCGACCGGTCACACTTTTGAGGGCCAGTGCACAGCAAGATTGAGGAGTTTAGACACAGCAATAGGAGGTTCATCAAAGGATGTATTATACTTTACATTGTGCCTATTTTCAGCTCTTCAGAGCTAGTGGAACCACATATCACTCCTCTCAAAGTTCACTTAGCTGTAGCGTTGAATTAAGAGGAAGCTATATAGTGACTGGTAATGTGAGAGACCAGGCCCGTAACCACGGGGGTGCACGGGGTGCGTTCGCACACCCCCTCCTCCCCCCCCGCCCCACCGGCCCCAAAGGTCCGCATTTTGATACTCAATATCCAGTGCAAGTTAAGGAGTGCAGTCGATTAAACTGAAGTTTCAAACTTAACAGTGATATTTAAACAAAAGCAAAGAATGGAAAAAGCAGTAGTGTATTCCCTGGGAAAATAAAACCAGCTGCACTGTAGTAGCCCGAGCCATTCAGGACATTTCAATGAGCGCACAGATGTCCGAGAATAATGAAATTAACGTGCACACGCTTTGCACGGGAGTTTACGACGAGCGAGCCAATGACAAGGGAGCGATCTCACGATTTTTGTCAGACACGTCCGCTAACGCGTCGGGTAGTATTCCCTATTTGTAAGAGCGCATGAACGCCCGAAGATGCAAAATTAGTTTTTTGTGTAACACGTTATGGGTAGAAGAGAACAGGAAAATAGAAAGAGGAAGGCTGCAGCTAAATCTTGCCAGTCTCTCGATACCTGGGTCAGAAAAGTACCCCGTCAAGAGCCATCAGACACTGACAATGACGGTGCAGTCTGCGATGACAGCCCAGCTGAAACCACGACTTCAGATCTATCTCAGTTAACTACAGTTTTACAGCGAGATATAGAAGGTAAATCATACTTATTTTCGCAATGTCCACCAGTGATTGTCTTGATCCTGATTATTATGCTCTGAGATTTAGTCGCTATTCCTCGATATGAAACAAACTCGCTTAATAAAAAGCCAGTGAGGGAACACAGCGTAACAATTCGGATAGGAACTGGGAGGGTTGATCTAAAGCAGCAATCCACAGGCATCCCAAACCATCAAAATAGAAGTTTTCGAGACACAAAGAGGGAAAATACAATGTATGTTTCTCTTGGTCTCTTACCGTCATTTCCTGATGTCATGACAATATTCTATGAAAAGCCGATGTTTTTTTTTTTTTTTTTACAATTCCGCGTTGTTTATAAAATTGTAGAGACTTCGCAAGCTCCAGTACCTGAGAATACTGATGACAATCCATCGCGGCATCATTTAGAACCAATGATGCAACAAGAAATAAATGACATCAGGAAGTTTTCGACGACCTCTGAGAAATTTGGTTCTTCCGAGGCCTACTCTGGGACCTTAACTCGCCGCGAGATTGTGCGAGCTAATGCGAGTTTAGGCGAGTTAAGGCGAGATAAGGAAAAATTGAGCTCGCCTATTAGTTGCGAGTTTGTGCGAGTTAAGGCGAGTTAAGGCGAGTTAAGGGAAAATGATCCATCTTATGTTGAGGTTATAAGGCTTAAAACTTATAATATGCTTTAGTAACATACATATAAAGATGCCTTGGAATCTTTGTATGTCTTATATAATTATATATAGTAGGCTCCATGTTGTCCAATTACGAAAAAATTAAACCAAAAATTTCAGATGAGCTCCAAAGTTGAATGAAGCCAAATCTTGTTTAAATTAATAAACTGAAATATTTTCCTAATTGGACAAGCTTAAGTATGGATATGCTAGTGATATGGAGTCCTGTTCTTTATTAATTATATAGCATTTAGACTCCAAACTAGACCATTTGGTGGCTGTATCATAATAATAATCATTGTCATCATCATCATATATTATTTATTAAAGCTATATAATTATTTGGCAGAGTAATAAATTACCAGTAGTGAGGAAAAAAAATGAAAACAAAACAATCATGAATTTAAAAAAAAAAATGTAGCTGTAGTATAAGCACAGGTAGGATATTTAATTTAATTTTATTTATTTTTTTAAATCAATAACACTATGTTTTAATAGGCAGGTGAGCATAATAGGTATCACATGACATGTCATCAATTGTTATCACTAACTCCAGAATTAAAAAAAAAAAAGTTTTTGCAGTCTGTGTCAATGTTCTTCAAAGAACTAGTATAAAAATCCGGGGAAGCTGACGAATTACAACTCAGCTGAGGAAATTTTTATGCCACAATCAATTTTACTGAAATGAAATGAAATTTCTTTCTCCTTGAAAATTACGACTTATCTTTAAGTCTTCCATTTGATCCATTCTCTCCACGTCACTGATGGTTTCCCTTGGAGTCCAGCTCAATTGTTTGTTTTCACTGCCAGAAATGATTGCCTTTTCGTTTCCTCGGATAATCTATTCTAATTTCTTGCAAAGGAAGGCTGATGCCTTTTCGCAAAGACAGCAGTTCCCATATTTTAGAAACTCCCTCCTTAAACTTGGACAATCCTGTGAGAGACACCTTGATTTCTACAAAAGAAAGGAGGATCAAGTTAACTTGATAGTAAACTCTTGATCATTCTTAGCCTAGCAAAACAGCAAAAAATAAATGACCATATTTTCTGTTTTGGCTTACTTATTTTTTACAAAATGTCAGAAAGTGTTAATAGTTGTGCAGAGGACTATACCTTATTTAACTTGATTAACAAGAAAACACTCTCTACTATCGGCTTTGTCTTCCAAACTCTTAAGAGTTGTCACTGATGAATCTTTCCTGACTTTCCTGCTTCGCATTTTTACAAAATGATCACCGGCTCAGGCGTTTTGTGCGTGTTTTTATGTCACGTACGCCACATTGAAGCTTCCAACCTAAAACTTGCCAGTGGACTGGGATCAACAAGGCTTTTATAGAGTTAACGTTGCAAGGGTAAAAGGCTTTAGCTTAGCTTACCTGCAT
>CALNXI010001422.1:0-22500 GCA_942486025.1 Porites evermanni | reverse complement strand
CCTCGACCTCGCTCGTCCAAATAACTGTCGTTGGAAACCGTCCACAGGAAGAAGCCATATTGGTGGACATAAACTGTCCACCAATATGGCCGCCGGAAATCAACAAAAACATCTGGAGTCCACTTTTTCTGTAAAAACTCTTCTTTTTCACTCGAGAGCTAGCATACGTGCGCATAAACACATCAGTTTAATACTTGAAATGGTTAAACTGCTGAAAATCAAGAGGAGAGACTTTTTTCAATGAGACAACATTCCTATTTTGGTGTCACTCACCGGTGAAAACTCGGAAGTTCTAATTGCTGTATTTTCGAAATGAAACATGCTTCTGGGCTGGAACCTTGTTCAAAGATTTATTTTCTTGTTATCTTAAACCTAGTGGAAATAAAAATTTGTAAAGCCTTGCTATTTTGACTTTGCAATCTGATGACGCCACTGTGAAAACCATAAATCCCTTGCTAATTTGCACAAGCGACCCGAGGCTCTTGCCCGTTACTATGTGACGTCATACTGGCAGGCGGAGTGGGTCAAGAAACTAAGGTGGAAAACAATAGAGTTACCTCAACCCCCTCCCCCTCCCCCGCTGATCAAATCTTACGATCCCGAATCGGAACGTTTTGGCTGAAATTTTTCCTACCGTAGCCTACTAAATGCCCAGCAAAAGAAAAAGCGGGCTAAGAAAAGTGAAAGAAGCAAATAAGAGCAGAGTGGCGGTAAGGTATTTTGCCTCCTGCGCATTCCGGAACTTTGCAAAGTGATCTTTAGCACAGCGTGGAGGTCCGCAACGAATGCACGGCGCTTTGGGCAAAAGAGCGACCAGGAAACGGCTCTGATAGCGGCTTTTTTCGCAAAATGCTCAGGTTACAATCAGCAAAAGCAGGAGTGACCAATTTTGATAATTAGAATGAATCACACAAAACGGCGCTTGTCAATTCTTTAGACTCTAATAGCTGTCTACTGTTGTTGATCACTTTTATCATCCTTAACAGGATGATAGGATTCACTATCCTTATGTTATTTCTAAAAGGGTAGAGATTCTGCGCTTGTTTTACCTTACTAATAACTGAAATATTTGAGTATTGGATTATTCATTTCAGGATCAGCGAACGGAATGAATGAATTCATTGTTCCGTTAACGAGGGCGGAACGCTTGACCGGCTCTGAGGGCCTGTTTACATGAAGGTGGGGGACCCCAGGTAGGTGAGGTAACATGTGGCGGGTTACCTCACCTAACATGTAAACGTGATCACATTAAAATGATAGATTATATGGACAGGCGGGCTACCCCACCCCACCTCCATGTAAACAGGCCCTGATTGACTTGTTGATGCAAATTAGTGTTAAAATTGATCCCGCGGGAGAACCTTTATATTAGCACCCCTCCCCGTCCTGATTTCCAGAGCTATTGTTTCCCCCCCCCGGCGACATTCCAGTTCACCACCCTTCAGGGGAGGTGTGGAATTTTCTTGGAATAAACATTTATATAGTTTGCCGAACACCGCTAACTTTCTCGTGTTTGTTTTAGTTGCATACCAATAGCTCTGATCCCACCGAGATATGCGCTATTATTCTTGCTTTGGTCCTTTTCTGGTTTAATAAAGGATAAGCTTGTTTCGCTCGGTGACACTAGTTGATGACAGATATTCAAAGAATTCACGGCAGAACTGTTGTCCATAACATACCACTGCAGATCGTTTGATCGCAAAATGCTAAATTAGCGGTAGTCATTATTTAATTAAACGACTTTCTATATTTGAAGAAAAGAAGTCTGCTTAGATCATCATAGGTTATACGATAAAAGCAATTGGTTATACCTACTTTACATTAAGAAAGGTCGGTTGTGCATGGCTGTAAAACGCGAGACACACAAACCCGCGCTCGTTTGATATTCTGGCTGCTTTTTTCTTTACAAGCATTCTTATTCATTGAATGATCAAAATACTAATTAGTCATGAATGAATTCAAGCTAAAAAGGGATCACTTACCTTCCAACTTTAAACACTTTATATTGGCTATGTAATGAAGCTTCTTCTGCCCTCACCAGATAATCGTCTAATATTGACCAATCTAGATCTAGACTAAAGCTGCAACCTTCAAAGGTCGATTAGTATACACTTAAATACAGATGATATTCTCATTAGACAGTTGAATTGCTGGAATCGTCAATCCATGCAGTATATGCATGGTCCACTACAGATGTCGTCGACGGAAGACCTTGGTGGACAGCGAATCGGCAAAGCTATTGATGCCTAAAAATTGTATTATTCGAAATGGTGACATATTTGGTAATAATGGCTGGGGGGAATGGAGGGTCACGTGAACATCTACCGCCACTGTTGACCTCGGTCTGGGTGGAGCTAACGGCCAATTTTATCACATGAAAAAAGATGGTCGATTTAAACTTATTAAGCATCCTTTTTGTACTTGTACTGAGTCATTTTTCCTAGGCTGCGGTACTTCGGATCATCGATCATATAATTATAAGTGCCACCTGTATGAATTATGCTAAAACGTGAGCAATGATTATATGTTGCATGTCGCAGGCCAATCAGCCACTGAGGCCTATGTACCAGAAAATTAAGATTTAAAGCTTTCAATTTTACGTTCCTTTCCGCTTCCACGATAGCAAAGGCCGTAATCAAAACTCCCCTTCCACTTAGATTAGGAGAACGTTTCATGTTTAAAATAAAATCAGACAGGGTCAGAAACTAGTGCTGCCAATAAACAAGCCGTTTTTCGCGCGTCACATAAAAATCCCAATGCTCTTTCAATATGAAATGGAGATAGAACAATTGAAAAGAAGATAACAAAAATCTAGATTAAAAGTAATAATTCAAATTCTTCAGTATTAAACATGAAGTACTGCTTCTTTTAGTGACACTTTATTTACATAACCTAACAGGTATATCCCTCTGTTGTATATTCACGGTATCCTTGGTTTTCACATGACGTCACTAAAATTCAAACTAAAAAACTATCGATCCTACCGAGATTTTTCTTTCACGATGCATTAGAGAAGCTGCAAACTAATTTTCATACAAATTTTCGCTTCAAAAGGGTTCTTGGTTTTGTGACAGAGTACGCTTGAATTTCTAAGCTTTTGCGTGACGCGGCATTTACATGACGGCCAAGAGAGCTGTCATGTACGTTAAAAAAATGACTTATTTCAAGAAATTTTGCTATCTAAACAGTTCATGTATAAGAAAAAGTATTACTTTAATGTTTATGAGTTTCTCAAAGAATAAATTCACGCTTTTGTAGCGAAACTCGGTAACAGATGTTTCTGTTGGTTTCCGTCCGCCATGTTGGAGCTCATTCAGGTGAGCACCAGCATGGCGTCTCCATACAAATCTCTAAAGTTTGGGTAAAACATTTCTTCGGATATCTCGTATACGAAATATTCCTCTGACCTGAATCGTGGCGAGGGTCCTTGTATGTGTACCTCCTTTCATTTCCCAGATTCTGGACTTTATCTATTGAACGGTTTTGATTTTTATTTTGATCTATTTTGAATGGCGTGACACTGAAAACCAGCAATACGTCTTGCGTATATTTAGTATACGTGTTCTACCCACATAACACTGGACCAGGTATGCTTCCAAACTTAATTTTTAAATGCCAAATGTAAGAACAAATTATGGCAAACACACTTTTTAAGTTTTCAATTGCCAAAATTTGGGAGGAGAATCCTACTAGCATGAAGACTCTTGGCTATTTTCAATTCAAGACAAATTAAAAAACATTTTTATTAAACTCACAATAACATTCAACATGCTAAAGTAACTAACGTTCTCTAGCTAGCCATGGCACTTAGTCTATCTTTTATATTCCCTGTAAGCGGTGGTCCACTCGAAAGCTCTGCTCCTCTGTCCACCGTACACTTCTGCAAAAAGCCATTTTATTTCAGCCCAGTTCCAATTTCCCCTAATTTCACCTAACTGGTAAAGTAAATAACACCTGAAGTGTAAATAAAGTTGAAAGTCTTGCACAACATGTGCAACAAGAATTGGCTTGGGATTTTAGCCAGTCAGAAACAGGGAAATATTTTAACTGAATGATTAAAAAGTAAAGGGATTCCAGGTTAATGTAGTGTGTGAAGAGCTTTGTTTCCTCAATACCTCAATAATTTCAAGAGAAAGTAATAATTCAGTTTTACAAGAACCTCTTAGGCTAAAATTTTCCAGATAGAACCTTTCTATAAAGAAACCTGTTTAGTCTGAATTTATAGCAGTTTCTATTTTCTAAAATCGACTAAAATGGTCAGGGGCACCCAACGAGAATATAGCATTGTTGAACGTACCTTAGTATTTAAACGGTAGATAAAGGCTTATTTTTATCCCCTAAAAATTTTTCATCTGTTCGGATTTCCTAGCTGAAAGTATAGTGATCCGAAAATTATAGGAATCAAAATTTACCTTTTCGAAAATTTCAGCCAGAAAAAAGGCTCCCGAAAATTCTAGGTGACCTTTTTTGATGTTCGAAAATCCTAGGAGAGGTAGGCAAGCAAGAAATTTTACAGAAAATGATCCGAAAATTCTAGATCTCAAATCGTCTTCCGAACAGATAATTTTCCGAAAATTGTCGTTGGGTGCCCCTGAACGGTGCGTACACGTGGAGAAATAAGATAAATCAACATTTTAATGTCCTCTTCTCTACCTTGTAAATGCCAATGTTGAGAATAAAATATCTTATGTTCTGAAGGAGGAATTCAAAACTTATTTGATCCGGGGTTCATAAACACTTGTTTTGTATAAGAAAGAGACTGAATCACACCAAATTCTATTCAAGCCTAAACTTGTGCTAATTATCATTTGAATATGTCAGAACGTGTTTGTGCTATCTTGGAAAAACTTGAGAGTTTTTACTGTAGTTTCCATTGTCATAGTAGTACTTAATAATATACTTCATTGACTCAGGCTAATACTATGCACCACTTTACGTCAGTTGATGCTGCTAAGACGTCCTTGTGTTTTTATTCGTTTTTGAAAATGGCTGAAATACTTTTCAAGTATTCTTTAGCTGAGGGGCGTTTCTCAGGATCCTCATTCCAACACTTCTCCATTAGCTCTTCCCAGCGAGAGGCAGGTTTTTGACAACATTCCAAAGGTTTGGGACGACCACCATCATCTACCATCTTAAAGAAAGCATCTAATGCTAATTCGGTTCCGGCGAAGGCTTGTTCTCCGTACCATATCTCCCACAACAATATCCCAAGACTGTAGATATCTGCTTTGCTGTTATACACCTGGGATTTGATCACTTCTGGTGCAATGTAGGCAGGGCTTCCAGCAAGGGTACCAGTAATGTCTACTGCTGCTTTTGATATTCCAACGTCCGTAACTTTCACTGAGTTTTCCTCTGACAGCTTCAAAGAAAAAGAAATCTAACTTAAAAAGTAGGATTACTTGCTTTTCACTACTGATACCGTTTTACCTTTTAAAGATGGCTAGGCCCGAGGAAATTACATACCCTATGCTTTCGTTGAATTCCTCAACCTCCTTTTTTCCCAGGCTAAAACGTTTAAGAATTTAGAAGATACGAAAAACTGTTTTATTTCTTCTCGAAAATGGAGAACGTTGTGGACTAATTTTGGAATTTTCTCTGGTGTCTTTTCAACAGTCACAGGTTGTCTTATATGCATTAAATGGATTAATAGTAGACAACAGGTTTAAACTGTATTACTGACCCATTTTGACTATATTACCGCTGAGGCATAAAAGAAACTTTACGCCCTTTACGAACTGGCGAGTGAAGTGTTAGAAGAAGTGTTAGACCGATTTTAGAATATGCTATGCAGGTGTGGCAAGACATTCCTGACTATCTGTCAGATAGAATAGAGTCCATGCAAAAAAAAGGCACTTAAAATCATATATCCTAACAGTTCGTACAGTCAAGCACTGTCACTAGCCAACGACTTTGCAACAGACGCGAGCTCCCAGCTAGGTCATAAATTTATGACTGAGATGGCAGACACCCGTGACCACCCATTATTGTGCTTGGTGTCCACTGTAGTACAAAGAACTAATCCTTATAACCTTAGACCTGGTTCCTCTCGACCACTCAAAAAGTTCATGAGAACTAAGAGTTCAGAGAACTGTTTTACTTGTTTAAATATTTAAAGATATTCGTCATTTAAGTATCCGCCATGAATATCATTTCAACTAGTATTTCAAGGAGTATAATTGATATATAGCTTTAATGTAGCATTGTTGTTAGTTATAACCTCTTGTTAATTCAGTCATCTGCAAGAGAGTGGAATAAGCGATGTTCATTCATTTATTTATCTATTCAAACCCTAGGTGTATAAATGGCGGATTCAGACGTTTAAGTAAGTGGAGGAGCTGCATATCTAAACCCAAAGAAAAAGGATGCTACCTTCGGAGTAGATGAGGTCAAAAACGTCCTTCAACTGAGTTTATACCCCTGTATTTATTCCCCAGCATAGGTAGATGCATTTTTTTCTTTAAAAAATGATCTATTTGACAGACTTTTTATCACAGTAAAAGCTGGCGTGTTTGTTTCTTTTCTTTTCTTCAGACACGGTATAAACACAAATATGCCGATATCTACTTATATAAAGGGTTTTTAACGTGTACTACTGACTTGATAAGGAAGTTTCAACCCAGTGCTGGTAACCTAAACTTAAAACGTAATTTGCTGTCATACACTTATAACTACTCGATGAGCGACACGTAAGGATCGCCCCGTACACTACTTTTGAACAAAGAACGAACGAAAAAACGCAATTTTGCATCTTACCATTAGGAAAAAAGACCTAATTTCACAGTAAAACAACAACAATAACTGCTGTAACCTTTGCAATTCTCAGAGACAACCTTTTATACACCTGTTGTTTTATTGTAAAATTTATAAATCCCACATGTTTTGATTGTAGGTAGACTGATGGAACTAGATTAAGTCTTGAGCATTTATTGCTACTCAGAGTTTCATGCATCTCGCGAAGCAATCATCAGGCAATTGATGATACATTCTTTCTTTCTCATTATAAATAATTTTAATTTTTTTGCAGTGTCCGCAATTAGTTGTGAAAACTAAATACAATTTGGCACATTAAAAGGGCTCTTACGTATACTCACTTACCAAGATGTTATCTAGCTTAAGGTTCTGTGGACAATCCCTTGTTCATGAATGTATGCCAGGGCATCAATGATTTCATTGACCCATTGATAGACGTTTCGAATGGCGTCATCACTCCTTGATTTTCCTGGAATTAACTCCTCCTTTTTAGAGATGTGACTCCTTAGGTCGTCCTTACACCATTCTAAAACCAGAATAATTCTCACGGAATTTTCCTCCCACAGCAGAGAGGTGCCATAAAACTTTACAATGTGCGGGTGCCTCAATTTCCTACAATAAAGTAAAAAGAATAAATGAATCATATGAATTGGCCTTATTTTTTCTCGAATTCTTAGCTGATAAGGCAAATAATTAAATTTTACAGACATTTTTATGGTGGGGCACACCATACAATCGTCTGTAAATTTTCGCAACTTTGAGGGGGCTATACCTTCGCTCGTTAAGTGGCATCACTTTCAAATTTGACAATTTTACTAATGGTTAGGCAAACTTTCTAGCGGTGTCGACAGATCTGCCCTAACTAGTCCATGTCAAAAGTTTGAAAAAACCGTGGAAGGGTCCATTCATTCCAGTTACAACCTCTTTTCCAGGGTTCTCTCGGGTAGGAGTGAGAACCAGGGAACGAGGTTGTTCATTCCAAGTTATTGCACGAAAAAGTAAGGGAGTGGTCTGACTTCTGAAAGATTGTTCATAGCAACCTAAAACTTTGGCAGACTAATAAGGTCACAAATCTGGTTATATTGATGTGGAAGATATGTATAAATAAATAACAATAAATAATGATTTGGAGGTAGCACATCCACAAAGTGCTTCTTCGTCTAACTGATTCCTGATCGAATTGGAATTTGGAAATGTTGCTTTTTGGGGAGAGGGGAAAACCGGAGTACCCAGAGAAAAACCTCTCGTAGCAAAGGAGAGAACAAACAACAAACTCAACCCACATACGGCGTCGACGCCGGGATTTGAACCCGGGCCACATTGGTGGGAGGCGAGCGCTCTCACCACTGCGCCATCCCTTGATCTCCTATGCAAATAAGGTCACGTGACTTGGTACGGACAAACAATTCAAAAGCAAAAACTGCAACAGTTTATGCTTTCAGCCCTTTAAGTTTGTTACAATTAGATGCATTAAAATGGTAAAAGGAAACGAACTGTGCTTGGCCTTTATTAGATATGTCATTGGTTTTGAAAATATACGGCATTTTGTTTTAGTGCCCAGTCCCCCAATGAAAAAGAATTCTTTTTCCGGACTTTTATTCTAAATTATCTCAAGATGTCCAAGCACAAATGATGTACCTAATAGTGTCAATATCATAAACCTAAACGCAGCCACCAGACAATAATAAAAATTGTTGCCGATTAGCTGGGAAGATTTTTGAGTAACAAATAACTTTCACACGTCACGTGACAATATATGATCCAAAACAGGATTTAAAGTTTTTCAATGTTACCGTAAAATTCCGAAAACAAGTCCCGGGGCTTATATTTTTCAAAGGCCCTTTTTGAGGGGCTTTTTTTTGGAGAGGCTTATGTACGGAAGGAAATTTGCGTTTTAAAATCGATTGGGCTAGCTTAACTTGTAGTGGGAAGGAAATTTACCATTTTTGCTTTGTTTTACTTTGTATTCGAGGGCAAATTCCAAGTACAAGCCCCCGGGGGGCTTATATTCGGAGGGGCGACTTAACGGAGGATTTTTTGCGTTACGATTTGGGGGGGCTTATTTTTGGAGGGGCTTATACATGGAGGGGCTAATTTTCGGAATTTTACGGTATATAAAATGGATCAAGTTTTAGGCCACTCTCTTTACTTTTTTATAAAATAGATCTAGGCCCAGGCCTAATTTACCTAAGAAAAAAGCAACTGAGCTGGGCAAAGCCTCTGAAACGTTTCACATCAATAATCAGCAATGATATCATAAAAATAAAAAGAAGTAGCTTTTGAATGACAGTTCTACGGAAAATTTATGTGCATGACTCATATCTACAACTGTGAAAGGTTTGAACCCAGGAATCTTTTCATACGTAGGTGGAATAATTCATGATCGTCCCGATGAGCGTAGTCCTGAATAGAACTGTTGTTGACAATGACTGACGTTTCAGCAACCTGTGAGGGTATAATCTCCAGAGTCAAAGGCTAGTGACTATATTCTTACCTTAAAATTTGTACTTCAGCCATAAAATGGTTTGCATTTTGAGCGTCAAGCACGCTTTGGTACACCTTCAAAGCCACGGTGATGTAGGCCTTATTTCTTTTCATCTTTGCCTGGTACACAACACCAAATGCACCGCATCCCACTGCGGAAGGAATATCCTCTTTCCATTCTAGATTATCAGCACTGATATCAGTGGCTCGAACCTCTTTGAACCCAAATTCTGCTAAGCGTCCTCTGAGATGAGAACCTTCATCCATTATGGGCCGGTAACGTTCAGTTATCTCTCTCTGTGTACGCGTTTCGTCACAAAGTTGTTTGCATAACATCTTGTCTGCTTCAATCAATTCTGGTAGACGGGCTTCAATCTGCTTGAGGAAGATTTTGGCTTCTTTCATTTGTTCCTTCACGAAAGGCCTTAGCCATTTATCTTCTATCACATTTTCAAGATACACTGCCGACGCTTCTCTCATAAAGGCACATTTGTCCTCTTCGTAATTCTTCATTTTCTTTCTATCCTCCAACTTGCTTCTCATAGCCACGATACCATAAATAGGAACGCCGATCACCAAAGCAACTAAACCAAGTGGAACCCAGATTGGACTTGTGACACCAATGACGACTTTTTTAGCCAAGGAGAAATTTGCTTGAGAAAGCTGAAGCTGATCCGCTGAAACATCTGTTATGTCAACAGTGATGGCGTTCTGAAGATCCCTCAGCTGACCTTCCATGAAATTGTAACGCTCCTGAAAGTGTTGCTCGATTGACGCGCGAGCACCTGCAAACACTTGCTTGTCCTCTTCCCATTGCTCTATGAGATCACGTAGCCGCTTGGAGAGAACTTTTGCGATTTGGTTTTCTGTTACCTCCCAGGAGTTTTCTGGGGCTGGCACTTCGTCCTTTGTCCATGAAGTGAAGCTGGCTTTCACAACTTCCGACGAGAGGTACCCGGATAGCTCCCCCAAAGCACCATTCACTCGTTTCTTCTGGTAGACATTAAGGTCTGCAATTACTTTGCTTTGTTCCTTTTCAATCTCCTTGATACGGTCAGCAATCTTCTCTGTTCTCAGGATTACTTTGTCGCGATCTCTATAGGCATTCATCACGAAGGCTTTCGCGTGATAGATTGTTCGTGAGAGAAGGTTATCCAACCAACTATGAAATGATAAAAGAACAACAAGACACTGACATTTTCATCTGACGACCTGTGACAGACTAAACTGAATAATCTTTAAGCTAATCTTTTTCAGGGGTGTATTCCCTGGTTGCGTGAGTCCCAGGGGGCACTGCCCTTTTTGGCCTAAACGAGTATGCGCCACTGAACAAGGTATGGTTTTCAAGGTCGAGGTAAAAAAGGTCCCTTGTCTTTACAGGGTAGCAAAATGAAAAATTTTTTGATTAATAAACAGGGTCAGGGTTTGAAGGCCTCGGCGGTACAACTCTACCCAAGCTTCCCTCAAATGTCTCCCCGGGTATAAATCCCATTTAGTTAGTAGGGATATACTTGGAGTTGAAGTCAGTTTGACAAACTCCCTGGAAAAAACGAAAATTAAACAACACACTGGTCTGCATTTTACGAAGTAAGTTTATTCCCCAGGATATGATGTTTTTCCTTAAAACTGTTAAAATCGCTCCTATAAAACATGTACATGATGCTTGATGCTTACTTCCAATGAATTTCCAACATGTCTCCAATACTCTTTAACACCATGCGCCTCAAGCTGTTCATCAAAGTGGAAAATTCCTCGGTAACAATCTTGTAGTCTTGGGCTTGACTGGCATTTTTAGTTGACATATATATGATCTGTGACTCGGGATCAACCCCAGGCCAACATCTTTGCAATTTTTTGATCACGTGATTCTTCACCTCGTTCCGTTCCATCTCTGGGACTTGGTCCCACTTGTTGCACACAAAAAGGGCAGATTTGGTAGGAAATGCTCCCTGTCTTTCAAGAGTCACTTTTCTGACTTTCTCTAGTAATCTTTCAAGCTGAAAGAGTAATGAAATAGACATATTGTGCATGATCATTGAATCTATGCGGAGCTCTTAAAGGGGGATTCTACCAAAGTCGTCCAGATAGGATGAAAGATAATTTAACTATATAAATGCAACTTACGGGTGGAATACGAGGAGAAATTTTAAAGTCAGTAAAAATTAATAGTACATGCACTAAATCAAACTTTACAGGGTACCATAGTAATAGGCAAACATTCAATATGAAATCAGGCAAAATGATAAACTAATGATTAAAATTTAATTGGCTTTTTTGGCTGCTACGAATGGCCCCTATGCAAGTAATTCGCTGCAACAATAAAAATGTCACCTAGCCCATTTTACTGACATTTCGGTAGCGTTGTTCTCTGTGGTATGACAGGTTGCAGGTTTTCTTTTCTCGTAACCTCTAAAACAATATGCTCCTTAAATTGACACTTGTGACTTCTTTCCATGGGTGAAAAATCGTTTTTGCGATACTTACTCGGTCTCTCTGAACTCCACAAGCGTTTGCACTGTTGATGACATAGAGGAAAGCGAATGCCTGAGGTAGATACTGCGTAACTATCTCGTCCATAATATCCGACTCGCCAACTCCAGGGCTGTCAACTATCACAATTCCTTTCTGAAATACAAATGAAAAGCTAGGTTTGATTTATATTGGTCCTTTTCAATAGCTTTATAAAAAGTTTCCTCATTACACGTTTGTATGCTCACTGAACAAACAGTCGTTAGCCAGCGGAAATAATATCAATAATGCTTTTTGCTGATTGCTGGGTAACAGTCACGATACTAACCAAAAAATACATATATTTAAGCAATAGTACAGTTATATATCCATTACTAATCACACTCGATAGTATTCTTTCTATAACCTTTTATATAGCCATACCTCGCCTGATGAGTTGATATATCATAAAATTGGCCACAAACTACAACTTTAAACTGTATGAAGTCTATCAAGCCTACCTCCAAGAGACTGTGAGGCCCAAAGAGCTCAATCTTTTTGAAAATTGATCCTCTTTCGCGATCACTCTTTACATGAACATAAGGTGCAATCTGCTGAAGATAGCCTTGTTCTGTTGATTCTCTGCCTTGACACTCTCCTCAGGGGACAACTTTTGTTGGTAGGCCTGTTTCAGGATCCTTATCTTTATAGTGGGCAACAATTTTACGTTCCTCCCCAAATCTTAGCTCGCAAATGGTAGACGTTGTACTGAGAACAGAATATGGAAGAAGCTCTTCTCCCAAAATAAGATTTATCAAGCTACCTTTCCCAGAACCTGTCTCTCCTGTGAAGATAACAAGTTACCAATACATAAGATGAGATTGAAGCCACTTAGAGGGACTCCAGAAAACAATCGAACTAGGGTCCTCTCTCAAAGGAGGACGAAAATGGATCCTGGTAGCCTGCGTAGCAAGCGTTTCAGTGCGGTTTAGGGGCAAAGAACGAGGAACGAGAGTCAAAGACCACGCAAAAAATGGCGCAAGTAAAAGAGCGCGGAGGGGGTGGGGATATTGTGTCAAAATTGGAGTGTGGTCGGGCCGTTTATTAGCAAAATTTAAAATTTCACTTATTTTTAACTTTTTTGTGCAATCGTTCATAAAAACGTATTATATATCAGGACCATAGCAAAAAGTTTTATTCTATAAAACGATTAAAACTAAATCGCAGCAAAATGTTGTACTTCAAGGGCTTTATATTTACATAAAATGTCAGCAAGTCCACAGCAACAAACCTATGAGTGGTGCCGGATCTCCCAGTTCAGACCTGGATCAGTACAATTAAACTTGTAGAAAAATATGAAACGGCAAACTGATCCTTACGGCAAGGTGATGAAGAAGTAAACAAAAGGATAGAACAAAAAATATATATTTAAACAAATTGCAAGCCCTGCAACCTTGTCGACGTCAGAAATGTTCAAAATTACCCTCTGGTTGTGGAATGTTATGGAAATAAAGTTGCTGCGAGTCAAAGGAGCTTATAAACTTATCTCGTCCAGCGCATAAATAAGCGTATGGGGAGTGTCGGCCCTCACTACAGACCTTTATCAGCCTGACGAGTGCATTCCAATCGATAAAAACCTATATCGGAAAACCAATCGATCAATCTATAATTGCCGATATCACTTTTTGATTGAAAATCGATAGAAATCTATAACAACAACTGTTTTTCACTGCAGCGGTTTCGTGACCATACCAGAAAAAAAGGTTGTCGTATTCCCGGATTAGTCAATCGATAAAAATCAAGACAGAATGAGCTCATTCTCTCTTGCAAACATCGATATCGATAAAAATCGGTAGCAATCAAGTGATTTTTATCGATTGACAAAGGAAATCGGTGAAAATCGATAAACTAAATTGCTGTGTCAAATCGATATTATCGATTTTCCATGATTGTAGCGATATAACGGACGTCCGCCATTGTTGTTCAGTTTGGCACGAGTTACATAGGTACCGCCTAGAAATCACATCCACGAGTAACATCTTATCAGCAATCATGAAAATGAGAATTGTGGAAACTACGCACAAGTTTCTCTCTAAAACTCTTTATTTTGTACGTAACAACTCAAAGTTACGGTCTACTCAACCTCGTTCCCAGCATGGTGATCTCCTACCCTTCCCTACGGAAAGAGACAGGGTAGGACGGATAGGACGAGTAGGAGAACGAGGTTGCGGTCTACTTACATTCAGTTCTCGCAGGCAAGTATCGCAGGAAATACAACCTAAGCCTGAATTTCAGACATTCCCTCGAGTCGAAGGGATCAGTCAGAAATTCAGGCTAAAAGATTTTCCTCGATAAATTTTAACTGTTTTCCGTTACCAATCGATAAAAATCACTTGATTGCTGACGATTTTTATCGATTTCGATTTTTATGTAACTACACCCGGAGGTACACCGACGTTATTTTGAAAGTGTGCAGTGTGGCAGATGGGCCCCTACAAACCTGGCCAATATCAGCCATCAGAAGATTTTAAAGAAAAGATAAGATTGTTTTAAAGATTTCTTTAGAGAGTGATAAAAGTCTGATCCTTCGACTCTCAATTGCAACTCAATTGTCAATAAGTTTACTGTTTGCATGAGTTCAGTCTTCATTTTTTGATAAACAGATGAACAGATGTATCTTCCGATATAAATGGACGAAATCGGTAAAAATCAAGACAAATCGATGAACGAAGCGAGTGTGTCATCGATTTCTACCCATTGATCGATACAATCGATATCACTCAAATCAGATTTGCCGATTTTTATCGTTGTTGATAAATCGATACCGATTTTTATCGATTGACTGCTCCGGGTGTATTCTCTGCGGTTTCAAGTACGCATCCGATTAGTGAATGCACGATCTACCTGTCAAAATCAATTTTTGTGTCCACATTGACGGTCATAAAGAATTGGTTCGGGATTTAAGCCAATCAGAAAAGGCGATATGTTTTGAAAGAATAATAATGTTCTTTTAGTTTATAAGTGTACTATGATTTACCTGTTACAAGCACAAAGTACTCCCTCTGTGTTAGTTGCAGCTTGTGGTTTTCCAGCTTCTGCGCAAAATCAGGAACACTCTGTTGTAGTGGGGCAACAATTTGGGGGTCCAGTTTATTTAGCAATCCCTCAGCTTCAGTGTAAAGGCTCTGTAACCCAGCTCTTTTTCTTACATCGTCATCTTTTGCATCTAACAAAACGGAAAAGGCCTGAGGAAAGAAGACAAGTCAAGTCTGTTAAGAACTGAACTGAAAATAAAAAAATTGACCCATCATCATTTACTGTTCACCAACGCTGCTCCTGATTTAAAATTCCGGATAACCGGAGGGTCACCCAACGGGAATATAGATCAAAACCACTTAAAACATAGCATTGTTAAACGTATTTTAGTATTTAAACTGTATATATAGGCATATTTTTATCCCCTAATTCATCTGTTGGGGTCGATTTCCCAGCTGAAGGGCTAGTGATCCGAAAATTATGGGGATCAAACTGACCTATTAGAAAGTTTCAGCCAGAAGAAGGGCTCCCGAAAATTCCAGGTGACCTTTTTAGGGTACAAATCCGTTAAGTATAGGCAATTATACCATTTTTTTAGATGTTCGAAAATCCTAGGAGAGGCAGGCAAGCAAGAAATTTTACAAAAAGTGTTCCGAAAATCTCTCTAGATCTCAAATCGACTTCCGGACAGATATTTTCCCAAAATTGACGTGGGGCCGGCTCCTGTCTTTTTCATGGTACGTTTCTTTATTGTACCTGCACGATTGTGAGATGAAATTTCCGAATTCCAACTTTTACATTGAGCTGAAAGCCACACCAGATGATTTTTTTCTCTCTTTTGAAACTTGTACCGCGCGTTATTACCTGCTTAATTTTTCACATGACTGGAGCTCGCTCACGACAAATTCAGAGAGCGCAAATTCATTTTATACTAACTGCCCACTAGCAGTGAAGTCGATCAGTGAAAGCAGACCGTTTTAATTTCGCTTTTTCGCTCACAATAAAAGGACGACGGTTTCACTCAAAAATTACACTACGTTTAAAGGAATTTTCAAGGAATTGTCAGCATTTGCAAAATGCTGATTGCACCGCCTACCCCCGGGCGCCTACCTCATGAATGACAAAGATACTCAAAACTTACACCTTAAAATTTTACAAATATAAGGACCATTAACATATCAAACTTAAAACCCTTCACCATGAACTGATTCATTCTTTAAGTAAACGGTTAATGCGGCTTGGGAGTGAGATAGTAAGATGGATTTGGAAAACCGTGTGTTCCTCTGGAAAATTCCTAACTACTCCCCTGCTGCTATTTGCACTTGCTGATGTGATACATGTATATCGCAACAACAACATAAGCTTTATTTGCATGACTATGAATGACACTGATCTGTTACACCATGGTAAACGAAATTTTGGACCTAATTGATAACCTATCTTATTCACGTCCCAGCTGGAAATGTAGTACTTAGTGAAAGCAATGCGTTATTGCTGCAGTGCATCTGTTACGACACGGACAAGCTCCCTGATGGCCAGCTTCCCTCCAGCTTCCCTCCAGGCATCGATAAACAACGGCTTCAATTACTGTCGGATAGCTCTACGAAAACTTAGATGATCGCTCACTGTTCACGAAAAATGGGGTTTGATTTGTTAGATGTGAGTATCCTGTTCAGTAAGGTACTAGCCCTAATATAAAAGCTACAAGGAAATACGCCAGGAACAAAAGATGTGCCATTCGTCTGACATTTGATAGAAAGGTAAATCTACATTTTAATGTAGATTTTAAAACCGATTTGAAGCTACAACGCAATACAGTAAAACGCCGCGAAGGAGAACCTAGGATTTAAGAACCTGCTGGCAGAAATTTGTCATTTTAATACTCCAAAATATAAGAACCAGTTTAGCCAAGAAAAATCAACAGGTTCTTTTATGTGCGGCCCGACTACATTTTCATAAACATTATTTTGACCAAAAGTCTGGCTTTAATATGGCAAATTTATTATAATATTACATTATATAATAAATGTATAATGTTAACAACCATTGTTGAAAACAGCATATCTTCTAGCTGTTAACCTAGTTTTGTTAGATTTTTGGAAAAACAAATGCCTATTGTGAAGGACAAATACCATTTACAGCAATTTCCTTTAATCGCAACAACAGTATCCTTCTTCATAAAAATTAAGAACCTAATTAAGAACCTATTTAGACTAAACTTCCAATAAGTACTCCAAACTATAAGAATCTATTTTGCCAAACTTCAAAAAATCTAACCCCTATTATGACTTTTCCGCCACACTTGCCTAGTTCTTCGTCAACCAGATGTTTGTAGAAACGACAGAAAGCCCGTTTGATAAGAAACAGCTGAAGTAATTCAAATAGCTGTCTACAGCTGTCCTCAACATATAAATCTGAAATTTCGCAGTTTAATTACGTTCAAAGGACTCTTATGTGGAGTTTTCACACAAACTTCTTGCACAATGCCCTGTCTCAGAAATAACATCTTACAAGAAGCCTGTTACTTAATAACACGCTAATGAAGAATAGCATAATCTGCACATCTCTCCTCTTAATAGCAATCATCCCTACCTGTCCTGCACTCCAACTGATTAATTTTGAGGACTGGTTTGTTGTAGTTATTACTCGATCTTTCATATCTTGCATCGTTCGACACCCTTTCGAAGAAATGTCAAGCGCCTCCATTACTTGATTCATCGTCCTTATCTCGTCGATTCCACTAATCAGCTCAATGCGTTGAGTCTCATTTTCACTAATCAGCTCAGTGCGTTGAGTCTCTCCTTCACTAATCAGCTCAATGCGTTGAGTCTCACTTTCCGCCATTTTGAGTTCGATTCCAACTGAATATGACAAAAATGGACACTAAAGCGAAACAAATGCTATTTGAGGGCGAAGAACACGGGTTTCGCATGATTTCTGTAGTGTAAATAAAATGTTGTTTAATATAACTCTTGTGTGGGGTGGGTCAGATGGGATCAGGGGGGTCAGTGCGCGCGTATCACAAGTACGTAGGGTCCATACTAGGACGACATGTTTTGTTCATGGAGTGTAACATCGTATGATGCAGCCTTGTGATTATCACAGTCGAAAAAAAAGTTACTCAGACTGTTAATGAACCTAGGAGTTTAATCAGAACATATTCTTGCTTTGGGAAGAGGAAAAGGGATGATTTACCCTTATCATGAGTACCGTGCATGTTGTAGCTTCAAGGAAAACGTTAACAAAAGAATGACCGCAAAATAAATTAACTCTCCAACAAAAATAAAGAATTGGGTTACGCTTGATTTATAAGTTGGCTTGTCATGCACGTAGCCCACACTAGGCGTCCCCCTTGATGAAACTGGAGTCTACTCAAAGCAAGATCGGCGAAGAAAAGCTGGAAGACCTTAGATAACTACGACCTAAACCAGGTTTGGCTGACCAGCGGTTTTGTGAAAACAAGGGTTTGTTGGGGGTGCTCAGTCTCGCAGGCTTATAAAACCTGGTCTCGGCCGTTCTTATTTAAGGTTTTTCAGAAAAGCTAGCGGAACGTATCGCTGACGTCACTGAACCAAAAAAGGCAACCTCGTTCCCAGGGTTCTCTCTCTTGCTTCGAGAAAAACCCGGTTGGGACTGGTCAAGTGGTGCCCAAAATGTGGGAGCCAAAAATAAGGGAGGGGAAGAACAGTAAATAATTGACGCAACGACATAAGTTGCTCTATCGGGGCCCGAGAGGAGTTTACCACCTCTTTTATTACTCAGCTGATGGCGCGGGTATTTGAAAATGTCAACAACACCCGAAAAAAATAGTATTGCATACTGCAAGAGAGAGAACGCTGGGAACGAGGTTGGCTATGTACTTGGTATATCGTGCACCAGCCGATAAATTAACCACAGCGGAAAATAACCTGACTACATTGCATAATTTTTTTCCTTTTTATGAACTGTACGTGCTGAGTATGCAAATTTACGAAAAGCTGATTTTGCACGTGCAAATCGAGCAAGATTTGTCGTATCCTGTTGGTAGGAAGGCGAGCAAATCTTGTTCAAGTACAAACTCTCTAAAAATAATCTGTTTTGCCTTCAAAATAACGTTATCGTTACTAACCGAAAGCAACGCAGTTTGCACGCAACTCAGAAACTCAAGCGTGATTTTGAAGCAAGAATTTTCTCCCTACTCCAAATAGTATTTCATCGTCCATTCGATTTAAGGTGCTTAGTCTCTGTAATAATAGACTATATCACAGAGACTTCCAGTATACGAAATAGTATAGCAGAGAGAGGGTGGGGTGTATAAAAGCGCTTTCTAAGAAGTCGAAGCCAAGTTCTATGTAAGTAGTACATTACTTCAGAACACTATACAAAACAATTAATTTAACGCACGTACTTATATCTCTTGCCGGATTTTGCGTGTGCACGAACAAAAACGCAAAGGAAAACTAAACCGGCGACAAGATGCAGGAAGTAAATTGCTGTCGATTCAGTCGAAAGCAAAAAAAGTAAAAACCTAATTCAGTAACAACAAAATTCTTCTGCTAAATCTTTACGCTCTACGCGCTCATCACACAGCGCCTGGTTCAGAACACTGTAGGTAGCATCTGAGCCGTCCCTTTGTTTCCATTTTAACAACATGGCGTATGCTTTTTCGGATATTTGTCTATGGCTATTATCAAAATTTTGCAGATCTGCTTCACGGAAGTTTAGCTGTCGCCCAAGTGTTCTCCAATCGTTAGAGACTTTTTTTGACAGATTTTGTAGTACACCGTCCGTTGGACTGTCTTCCATTCGTGCACTAGGCTGTCGCGCACCCTTAGTGGGCGTTCTTAAGTGCAATCTACACAATGGAGGCACTCTGGCTTTTGAGATGCCATAAAATTCCACTCGACTTGTTTTGTCATTACGAAAACGAACTTCCAACTCAGCATCGTCTGGATCGTGCTCTAAAAGCCTAAGATAAATTTCCTCCATGTCGCTCTCTTCTCGTGGGCATATTCCTCCTGATACCAACACGGATGCCTTATCATGCCCAGGTACCATATCTTCCTTCGAGTTTTTGTAAATAGGCGTTATGCCTTGTTTTTCAACCTGCCTTAGTACCTCTCCTTTAAGATGAGCAGGGCAGCATATCAGACACAAAATGTTTAAAAGATCCGGACGAAAGTAAGCGAAGAAGACTGTCAGTGTGGGCTGAACAACAATGCGGCTGTTATGGAAGTTTATAATTCTTTGTGGATAAAACCTGGAGTTTTCGTTTTTCCTCTCAACATAATACGAATATGCAGAGAACCGTTCCACATGGAACCTTACAAACTTTCGATCAAGACTTGGCGGTTTCACAAGATCATCAGTAATTTCAATCCATTCTTTTTTATCACTATGGGACTTGAGGAACAGCACTCTGACGAGACATGTTGAGGGGTTTAGATTCAAGTCTTGTTGCTCTCGAAGAGAAATTGGCAGCTGAATCGCGACAGGTTTCAAGAACTGAACAGCTTGAAAGCATTTGATTCTCAATACAGGTCCAAGAAATTTACCCTCAACTTCAAATTCTTCATTTGAAACTTCTTGAACCTTTAACTCCAACGGAAACTTTGCCTTAGGTGTAACAGCATTCTCAGGGATTGTAACTGTCACGCCTGGGAAGTCAGGATGGCTAAATGAGCCGCCACCAGATGTGATGGTGTAAGTTGGAGAAGCTTTGAGACGGCAAACTACTGCGTATGTTGAGCACTCAGATATATCAGCCTGAGCAACGGGAAAGAAAAAGTCCGTTATTTTCATGTGGGAAGGGTGATTGTCTTCGAAGCCTTGACGACAACGTATGTCCCTGGTTCCATCCACGTCTTCCCAATAATTAGTCTCCTTGTCAATCAGCTTTTTCATCACTAGCTCATAGCCCTGTAGGTCTGTTGCGCTGTGAGATAACGACAGCTTCACCTTGGTGTTAAATTTTAGTTCTTGACCATTCAACGAAGATAGTTCAATAACATGGCTAGTGATGGCTTCATGTTCCTTCACGGGGGGTGAACGGACACTGTATTTCCATCTGTGGACCACGATTGATGTATGCTCAGATACAGCATCAGGAGGAAACATCAGGTGAACAGCCCACTGTTTGAAGGCCCAGCAGGTACCTTCACTTGTCACTTCAATAACGTTCTCCCCTTCGGCATCATCTCCGGTTTCAGTTTCAGTTTCAGCAGTTTCATTTACTTTAGTCCTGCGAAGATACAAAAACAACATGTCAGTGTTTATGTCTTTATGGCTTATAGAACGAGAAATATTATATTTGAAGCGCGCTTTTTGTGGTTTATAGCTAATAGAACGACGAATGTTACATTTGAGGCGCGCTTGTTTTGGTTTCAGCTTATAGAACGAGGAATGTTACATTAAGAGCGCGCTTGTTGTGGTTTATGGCTTATAGAACGAGGGTTACATTTCGAGCACGCTCCTTGTGGTTTACTGCTTATAGAACGAGGGACGTTACAGTTGAAGCGCGCTTGTTTTGGTTTATGGCTTTTAGAACTAGGAATGTTACATTCGGAGCGCGCTTGCTTTAGTATACGGCTTATAGAACGAGGAATGTTACATTAACAGCGCGCTTCTTGTGGTTTATGGCTTATAGAACGAGGAATGCTACATTTGGAGCGCGCTTGTTGTGGTTTAAGCTTATAGAACGAGGAATGTTACATTAAGAGCGCGCTTGTTGTGGTTTATGGCTTATAGAACGAGGAATGCTACATTTGGAGCGCGCTTGTTGTGGTTTAAGCTTATAGAACGAGGAATGTTACATTAAGAGCGCGCTTGTTGTGGTTTATGGCTTATAGAGCGAGGAATGTTACATTTGCAGAGCGCTTGTTGTGGTTTAAGCTTATAGAACGAGGAACGTTACATTTCGAGCGCGCTTCTTGTGGTTTACGGCTCATAGAACGAGGGACGTTACATTTGAAGCGCGCTTGTTTTGGTTTATGGCTTATAGAACGAGGAATGTTACATTTGGAGCGCGCTTCTTGTGGTTTATGGCTTATAGAACGAGGAATGTTACATTTGAAGCGCGCTTGCTTTAGTATATGGCTTATAGAACGAGAAATATTGTATTTGAAGCGCGCTTCTTGTGGTTTATGGCTTAAAGAACGAGGAATGTTACTGTGGGAGCGTGCTTGTTTCGCTTTACGCCTTATATAGCTTATATAACGAAGAAATTAATACGGTCCGTATCAATCAAGCACACGGACCGTTGCGATTGTACGGATCGTACGGACCGTACGAACAGACAACACACTGTGCCCTGATGTCATAATGAAATGCGCGCTCTGCATGTACTCAGAATACGGACCGTTAGCAACTCTGACGGTTTGTACGGAGCGTACTATCCGTCATCTGCTCTTAGCATTCGGACCGTTACGATTCGTACGGATCGTACAGACCTTACGAACCGACAACACACTGTGCCCTGATGTCATAATGAAATGCGCCCTCTGCATGTACTCAGAATACGGACCGTTAGCAACGCTGACGGTTTGTACGGAGCGTACGATCCGTCATCTGCTCTTAGCATTCGGACCGTTATGATTCGTACGGATCGCACGGACCGTACGAACCGTAACACACTCTGCTCTGATGTAATAATGAGATGCATGCTCCGTATGTGCTCAGAATACGGACCGTTAGCAACGCTGACGGTTTGTACGGAGCGCACGATCCGTCAACTGCTCTTAACGGTCCGTAACAGTGCGACAGTATTGGACATGACTATTTTTTGCCCTTTTAGCACCAAAA
>CALNXI010001421.1:118837-129605 GCA_942486025.1 Porites evermanni | reverse complement strand
CACTTTTTTACTAATTACTAAATGAGGCTTCCTGTTGTCTCTTAAAATTCTGAGATCCATGATCCGCTTAGGTTCTTCGTCTTGACACTACAGGATAATTAATAATTTAGGGCTTATTTAATTCAAACTATTTTTGCACCTTCAAAGAAAAGTGGTGTGAAGTCATGTTTTCTTTGAACTCGTCTGGGTTGATGTCTTTATTCGAAGTCAACAATTCGCACCAAAGTTTTCCATCGGCTCCTTTGGAGGCGGCCAGGTTCAGAGACAAACATGACGGATTGCTGAGGCATTCAAAGGTGCAGTCAAAGGTGTCGTACACTGTAAACGTTCCAATTCCAGGGACGTTTAAAAAGCGGTATTTGTCTTTTACAAAAACATCTTGAAGATGAGTTGAGTGGTGCGTTGAATGCGATTCTATTATAATAAAAAATAAAATGTTATGCCATGAAACAGACCATAAATTACTCCAAAAATCGGATAAATTCAAGTGAAAAGTTCAAATAAAAATATATTTCCAAGATATTTTTGTTTGAACTTTGTACCTTTTATTTGAAATTTGTACCTCCTCAAGATTTTGTGTAAATCCTAGACAACTAACTTATCCACGCTTGCTATAATCCAGAGAGCTAAAAGCTTGAACCAGCCGCGTAGTTTTCCACACGTGGCCGGATAAATGGTATCGGATACTCTTTTTTTTAATTTCTAGATACTAAGCGCAAATAAGCTTCAAACTCGTTCTTTTGGGCAAACTTCAGGGTCAATTGGGGTGTCAATATATGAAGTATTGAGGATGAGGTAGCTCTGAAAGATGGCACATCGGGAAACAAATCCTTTTTTAATTTTTACGAATAACTCATCAATTAATTCAATTCAACTTATTCTTGAATATACTCCTAGGTAAAATATTCGAATCTTTTTTTCAATTAAAGGTCTTTCTTTGTGCCTTGTAATTCTCGAAAAATAGTGTTGTGTTTCCCCGTTTTTAACTTAGGGTCTAAGAGCTAGGTTTAAACGGCGTAGTTTGTGAGAATAGAAGAAAGAAGAAGAAGAAGAAGAAGAAGAAGAAGAAGAAGAAGAAGAAGAGGAAGAAGAAGGCAGAAAAGAAGAGTAAGGATGAAATTCCAAACTAACCTTGCGCATATAGTGCTTCAAGTATCTTTGAAGACAACACAAAGAAAAGAAACCGACGAAAAAATGGAGAAAACATTTCAGTGTTGAGAAGTCATTTGGTCCAGAAGAGTAAGTTTTCTTGAACACGCTTATAGCCGGAATATTAACATAGCATAAAATCACCAGCCACTTAATATTTTCCTGTTTCAGATACGATGACAGTGAGTCAAAGTCTTTTCTAGCCAATAACAGCACTGAATTATTAGACACTCAATTATCAAACACGCCACAACCTGGGTGGCCAGTAAACCTATTTCGGCATACCGCAGAGTTGTCTCTTTCTATTATTCTTGCTTCTGGGTATTAGCTCATAATTGTGTTTGAACAGGCCTTATAAGTTGAACACATTTTAACCGAAAACATGCCTCGATATATAGTCCCTTCTAGCCAATTTTAGCAATTTAAAGGTCACTTTCGACAGAAAATGTCTTTGCGCCATCAATTCTTTTTACTCTTGAAGAGGAATAGTGAAGAAACACCCATGTATAATCTGTTTCAAAGCACCTGCTCGAAAACGTAATAAACAAAAATGACAACGTGACTGTTATGACCTGTTATCAAAAATATTCTGCATAACTAACTATAAAGAAAAGAAAAGAATAGAGAAAAAGGTAAAGAGTACAGTTCTGTCACCGACAAAAGCTAAAGAAATGTTCGTCACGGTTTCTGTATCTTATGGAACGGAGATGGCAGATGGTTATTCAAATATTATTTTTTTCATTAGTATGCCTCACCCAATTAAAATTGCACGTGCGTAAAAGTGACTCCTAATTTACACAAAGGAAGTTGAAATTTGTCTTGGTAACTTGTAATAACAAGTCTGCGCTGTTAAAAACCGCGGCAGGATTAGATCAGTCGATAGAGCGCTTGACTGCAATGGGGGATGTCGTGGCTTCGTTTCCTTGGGCCGTACCAATCTCATGGTCTTAAAACAACTGAGAAACAAAGGTGCACTATCGCCTTTGCCCTACAAACGGCTACACCTTCGGGGGACTCGAATGACCAAGTAAAATGGTGGTCCCGTCTTTAATAGCAGAATTAGAAATAATGTCCTCAAGTTGCACTCTCGCGCTAAACACATTGACATTCGAATAAAGTGCGTTTTTTACTATTTAGTAATAATGCATAAACGTCAATATTTGCGCGTTCGTATAAAGTGACAGCTATCTCCACCCCGCTAACGCGGGGACGGTGCGGAGCAGAGAGACTCTCCCCCGACTCTCTTCCCCCTCCCCCCATCCCACAGGTTAGGGGGGTGGAGATGGCAGAGGCCATCGGCCATCGTTTCTTCATCACGTGGTCTTGAAACGAGGGGCTCTGGAATCAGCCCGGATGTCCGAAAATTTCGGACATCCGGTCACGCATGTGCAGAAGTTACAAATATCACTGCTCATGCTCATAACGGAGTTTTGTCCCTCACCGCTCTACTGGGGAGAAAAAAGTTTACTTCCTGAGGTCCCACCAGAGAGTGGCTTCTTTGGGCTGTTTTGAAAAGAAGAAGAAATTAACAAAAACCAGCTGAACACACTGTTGGGTTGCAGAACTGAGACAATTAATCGGCAGATTATCGTCTGAGTTTAATATGTGAGTTCACGTTTGGCGAAAACAAACACTGGGAAAGCAAGATCGCGGAGATCGAAGGTTTCTTGTTTTATGTCCTGCAAATGCAGGACATAAAACTTAAAATTTGAAAACGTCTTTTGAAACGAAACAATTCATAAGTTGTGTTATTAAAGTGGAAAGGAAAATAAAACATATATATATATATATATTCGTTTCACTCCGCTTAGTTGTGTTTTTTGCTATGTTTATTTCCTTTTGAGGTGTCGAATGGTAGGTTTTTATTTTGCCCATGAGCTTTTGTGTGCAACTTGAGTCAACACAACCGAAGGTTTAGGTCAAAACAAATCAATATTAATCATTTTTGCTTTCCCAAACGGGGTAAAACACACGGTACAAACTTTTTCCAGGAGAAGTGACAGCTTACTGGAGGGAGATGATAGTTATCTGAAAAAGTCTCTTACACTTCCATGGACTAGAAAACTGAGTAAATCAAATTCCAGTTCAGTTCTTTCTGCATAACAACCCTAACTTAAACTTTTTTCACTCAGTTTCCTAACCCTAATCATAACACTTGAGGGTCATTTGGTGTTTGTGGTGGCCATTCAGTGTTTTGCGAAAGGGGACGTTTACCTATAAGAGGTTTATCCTCCTAAAGATTTCAGTTATCATCTAGCTAAATACCATCATCGGTACCTGAGAGACGGAGTTGTCAATAATTTTGCTGTCAAACTGAGAAAATCGTGGACGCCTGAGAATTTTCAGGAATGTTGATTGTGTATTGACCAATCACCATAAAGTTCAGGACACATGGGCAAACCTCAAAAGGGTAAGGGGTTATAAGGTTTTTTTTCCGAAAAAGGAGGGGCTTATATCTAAGTGGCTATATAACTGGAATAGAAAAAGCGATTCGAAACAAAATACTTTTTGCATTTACTGGTTTTTAACTAAGCTTCAAAATGTAATAGTAGAAGTTTAGGCGAGGGCTTATAACCAGGAGGGGCATTTTTTCTTGTTTTCTTTGTTTACTTGTCACTATCTGTATGCCCTGGAACAGGTTATCATAAGCTATATAGCTGTACTTTCTTATCTGGAACAGTGAAATGTAGAGTGATATATACTTTACATAGACTGTATGCATTAGAAGACCCCCTTAAGAAGTACACTTTGAGTATTACACAACACAAAAGCATTTTCTTGGGTAGCTGCTCTTCCCGGCGTCATGTTTTGAAAATGGAGTGCAAGGCCTGGTTTGAAATTGGGGATAGAATTTTGGATCAGACCTGAAAAAGGATAGGGAAAATCATATAGTTTGGTCAAACTTTGGCAAGGCAAGAAGCATACTGCATGCAGGGCCAACCTGAATTGATTTTTTGGGGGCAGTACAGTTGTATTGAAACTGAATGTGCTGCTTTGTAGAGTTAAAGTACAATATCTGCTCACAGCTATAATTGTATAATTGTTTACTTCACTTAAAATTGATTATTTTGTGTTATAATATGACGGTTTCAAACTAGGAAAGAGTTTTACCAGAACTGAATCAATGACCAGTGGAAACAAGTTTTAATTTGGCTTGCTTGACCCCATGCAATTAGACCGTATGGAAGATAGGGTGCAATCAGAGAGTGATAAATGGAAATAAGTGTGCTAAAGGGAACAAAATGTCGCAGTTTCGATAATAGCCCAACAGTTCCACTGATTTTTAAAAGAATTGTGTCAATGTGGTTATTCCAAGAACGTTTGTAGTCTATCAGAACCCTTAAATATTTAACAAACTCACTAAACTCTAAGTGTTTATGTTTATTAGCACTAGGATCGTATACATACAATTAAGTTGTAAAGGGGAGTTTCTTTTGGTATGGGCGAAAGAAGACAAGGTAAGATTTTTTAACGTTAAAACTAAGTTTATTTGAGGTAAGCCAAATGAAAACATTTGCCAACTCATCACTTACTATTTTTTCCAGAGTTAAGGTTTTTATGTGAATAGGCTAAATTCGTGTCATCTGCAAAAACTTGAAGATAGAAGCCGAGTCTCGAAGAGCAGGAACAAAGACCATTAATGTACAAGAGAAAGAGTAGCGGGCCTAGCACAGAACCCTGTGGGGCACCGCAAACAATGCTTGAAGAGTCCGAGGTCTGGGGTTCTATGCTAGTAACTTGTCATTTTTTATTTTAGAACAAAAATACGCCTCTCTAGGATATAAAAACAAGAAGTTCAAAAAGTCAAAAAATTGAGATTTTTCCAAAGGGGTTAGTCCATGGTTTTCGTCAAAAATTGGCCATTTTTCCATCTTTTTATTTCAGGCAATATGACCAGAAAAAGAGTTTTAAGATATTCGAGAACGAAAAACAAGAAGTTCAAAAGGCCGAACAATTGAGATTTTTCCGAATAAGTTACTCAGTGCTTTTGGTCAAAAATTTTTCCATTTTCTCATTTTACCCCATATAGGCTAACAAAAATGGGTTTTAAGATTTCCTAGATTCAAAAAACGCTATTCTAGGCTATAAAGACAAGAAGATCAAAAAGTCGAAATACTGAGATTTCTTTAAAGGAATTAGTCCAGGGTTTTGGTAAAAAATTGGCCATATAGGCTAGAAAAATGGGTTTTACGATTTCCTAGATTCAAAAAAGGCCTCTCTGGGCGATAACAACAAGAAGTCCAAACAGTCAAAAAATTGAGATTTTTACAAAAATTCTGAGTCCATTGTTTTGGTCAAAAATTGGCCATTTTTCCTTTCATTCTCTTTTTGGCCATATAGGCCAAGGCAATGTGTTTTACAATATTTATGAAGGAAAAAAAAGTCTTTCTAGACTACAAAAAAAAAGTTCAAAAAACCGAAAAATTCCGATTTTTCTGAAGGGGTTAGGCCATGGTTTTGGTCATACATTGGCCATTTTAACATTTTTTATTTTAGGACTTATAGGCCAGAAAATGTGTTTTACGATATTCTAGAATAAAAAAACGCCTTTATAGGCTATAAAAACGAAAAGGTTCCAGATGTCGAAAAACTGAGATTTTTCCGAAGGGGTTAGTCCATGGTTTTGGTCAAAAATTGGCCATTTTCCCATTTTCTTATTTTAGTCCTTCTAGGCCGGGAAAATGTCTTTTGCGATATTCTAGAACAAAAAACGCCATTCTAGGTTATAAAAACAAGAAGCTTAAGAAGTCCAAAAAATTGAGGTTTTTCCAAAGGGGTCGGTCCATCGTTTTGGTCAAAAATTGGCCATTTTTCCATTTTTTATATTTTAGACCTTATAGGCCAGGAAAATTTGTTTTACAATATTCTAGAACAAAAACGCCTTTCTAGGCTATAAAAAAAAAAGAAGTGCAAAAAGTTTAAAAATTTCCATTTAGGCCTCATAGGACAGGAATATCCGTTTTTCGATATTATAGACCAAAAAAAATGGTTTTGGTTAAAAGTTGGCCATTTTTCTATTTATTTTTTTCAGCCATATTGGCTAAGGCCATGCGTTTTACGATATACTAGAACGAAGAAACGCCTTTCTAGGCTATAAAAACAAAACGTTCAAAAATCGAAAAATTAAGATTTTTCCAAAGAGGGTTAGTCTATGGTTTTGGTCAAAAATTGGCCATTTTTCCATTTAATTATTTTAGGACATGTAGGCCAGGAAAATGTCTTTTACGATATTCTTAAACGAAAAAACTCCTTTTAGGCTATAAAAACAAAAAGTTTAAACGTCGGAAAAAATTGAGATTTTTTCCTAAGGGCATAGACCACGGTTTTTTTTTTTCGGAAATTCGCCATTTTTTTATTGTTTTATTTTTGGACTTCCACGTCAAGAAAATGTCTTTTATAGCCCAGGAAAATGAGTTTACGATATTCTAAAACCACAAAAAACTATTCTAAACTATAAAAACAAATAGTTCAAAAAGTCAAAATATTGAGATTTTTCCAAAGGGGTTAGTCCATGGTTTTTGTCAGAAAATGGCCATTTTTCCATTTTTTTTTATTTTACGACTGGTAGGCCGGGAAAATGTCTTTTATAGCCTAGGAAAATGTGTTTATGATATTCTACAACCAAAAAAACCTTTTCTAGGCTATAAAAACAAAAAGTTCAAAAAGTCTAAAACTTGAGATTTCTCCAAAGGGGTTAGTCCATGGTTTTGGGTAAAAAATTGGTCATTTTTTCATTTCATTTTTTCAGGACTTGTTGGCCAGGAAAAATGTCTTTTACGGAATTCTAAAACGAGAAAAAACCTTTTTAGACTATTAAAAAAAAAAAAAATTGGGGAAAATTGAAATTTTTCCGAAAGGGTTAGACCATGGTTTTCGTCAGAAATTGGCCATTTTTCCATTTTTTTTTTAGGACTTGCAGGCAAGGAAAATGTCTTTTATACCCCAGGAAAATGTGTTTACGATATTCTAGAACCACAAAAAGCTTTTCTAAGCTATAAAAACAAACATTTCAAACAGTCGAAAAATTGAGATTTCTCCAAAGGGGTTAGTCAAATTTTGACCAAAACCATGGACTAACCCCTTTGGAGAAATCTCAAGTTTTAGACTTTTTGAACTTTTTGTTTTTATAGCCTAGAAAAGGTTTTTTTGGTTGTAGGATATCATAAACACATTTTCCTAGCCTATAAAAGAAATTTTTCCCGGCCTACCAGTCGTAAAAAACAAAAAAGTTCAAAAAGTCAAATAACTGAGATTTTTCCAAAAAGGTTGGATCATGGTTTCTGTCAGAAATTGGCCTTTTTCCTATTGTTTTATTTTAGGACTTGAAGGCCAGGAAAATGTCTTTTATAGCCCACGAAAATGTGTTTACGATATTCTAGAAACAGAAAAAGCTTTTCTAGGCTATAAAAACAAAAAGTTTAAAAAGTCGAAAAATTGACCTTTTTTCCAAAGGGGTTAGTCCATGGTTTTGGTCAACAATTGGCCATTTTTCCATTTTATTATATGAGGGCTTGTAGGTTACGATATTTTAAAACGAAAACATCCCTTTTTAGGCTATAAAAAAAATAAGGTCAAAAAGTCGGAAAAATTGAGTTTTTTTCTAAGGGGTTAGACCATGGTTTTTCCCACAAAATGGCCATTTTTCCATTTTTTTTATTTTGGGACTTGTAGGCCAGGAAAATGTTTTTTTATAGCCCAGGAAAATGTGTTTACAATATTCTAGAACGACAAAAAGCTTTTCTAAGCTATAAGAAAGAACAGTTCAAAGAGTAAAAAAATTGAGATTTTTCCAAAGGGGTTAGTCCACGGTTTTGGTCAAAAATTGGCGATTTTTCCATTTTATTATTTTAGGACTTGTAGGCCATGAACATGCTTTTACTATATTCTAGAACGGAAAAAGGCTATAAAAACAAAACGTTCAAAAAGTCGGAAAAATTGAGATTTTTCCTGGGGGAAAAACTATGGTTTTTCCTGAGGGAAAGAGTATGGTTTTTGTCAGAAATTGGCCATTTTTCCTTTTTTTTATTTTAGGACTTGTAGGCCAGGAAAATGTCTTTTACGATATTCTAGAACAAAAAAACTCCTTTTTAGGCTATAAAAACAAAAAGTTCAAAAAGTCGCAAAAATTGAGATTTTTATTAAGGGGATAAACCACGGTTTTTTTTTTTTTTGAAATGTTATTTTTTCATTGTTTTATTTTAGGACCTGCACGCCAATAAAATGTTTTTTATAGCCCAGAAAAATAAGTTTACGATATTCTAAAACCAAAAAAAGCCATTCTAAGCTATAAAAACAAACAGTTTAAAGAGTAGAAGTAAGGGGTCAGTCCTTGGTTTTTGTCATAAATTGGCCATTTTTCTATTTTACCATTTTAGGACTTGTAGGCCAGGAAAATGTCTTTTACGATATTCTAAAACGAAAAAACACCTTTACAGGCTATAAAAAAAAAGTTCAAAAAGTTAAAAAAGTTGAGATTTTCCCTAAAGGGTTAGACCATGGTTTTGGTCAAAAATGGCAATTTTTCCATTTTTTTATTTTAGGACTTGTAGGCCAGAAAAATGTCTTTTACGATATTCTAGAACAAAAACACCCCTTTTTAGGCTAAAAAAAAATTCAAAAAGTCGAAAAATTGAGTTTTTTCCTAAGGGGTTAGACCATGGTTTTGGTCAGAAATTGGCCATTTTTCCATTTTAATATTTTAATACTTGTAAGGCAGGAAAA
This sequence comes from Porites evermanni, assembly GCA_942486025.1. Taxonomy (NCBI): domain Eukaryota; kingdom Metazoa; phylum Cnidaria; class Anthozoa; order Scleractinia; family Poritidae; genus Porites; species Porites evermanni. Next base: position 120,734 of record CALNXI010001421.1, on the reverse strand, counting down.
TGTCTATTAGGATATTCTAAAACGAAAACACCCCGTTTCAGGTTATAAAAACAAAAAGTTCAAAAAGTCGAAGAAATTGAGATTTTTCCTAAAAGGTTATAGACCATGGTTTTTGTCAGAAATTGGCCATTTTTCCATTTTTTTTATTTTAGGACTTGTAGACCAGGATAATCTCTTTTATAACCCGGGAAAATGTGCGAGGAAAATGTATTTTACGATATTCTAGAACCAAAAAACCCCTTTGTAGCCTATAAAAACAAAAAGTTAAAAAACTCGAAAAATTGAAATTTTCCGTAAAAGGTCAGAACATGGTTATTGCTAGAAATTGGCCATTTTTCCTTTTTTTTATTTTAGGACTTGTAGGCCAGGAAAATCGCTTTTATACCCCGGGAAAATGTGTTTACGATATTCTAGAACTTCTAGGCTTTTTTAAGCTATAAAAACAAAAAGGTCAAAAAGTCGAAAAATTGAGATTTTTCCAAAGGGGTTAGTCCATGGTTTTGGTCAAAAATTGGCCATCTTTCCATTTTATTATTTTAGGACTTGTTGGCCAGGAAAATGTCTTGAACGATATTCTAAAACAAAAAAAACCTTTATAGGCTTTAAAAACGAAAAGTTTTAAACTCGAAAAAGTTGAGATTTTTCCTAAGGGGTTAGACCATGGTTTTCGTCAGAAATTAGCCATTTTTCCATTTTTTTTTATTTAGGACTTGTAGGCCAGGAAAATCTCTTTTATACCCTAGGAAAATGTGTTTATGATATTCTAGAAACAAGAAAAGCTTTTCCATGGTTTTCGTCAGAAATTGGCCTTTTTTCCATTATTTTATTTTAGGACTTGTAGGCCAGGAAAATGTCTTTTATAGCCCACGAAAATGTGTTTACGATATTCTAGAACCACAAATAGCTCTTTTAAGCTATAAAAACAAACATTTCAAACAGTCGAAAAATTGAGATTTTTTCAAAGGGGTTAGTCCACGGTTTTGGTGAAAAATTGGCAATTTTTCTATTTTATTATTTTAGGGCTTGTATGCCAGGAAAATGTCTTTTACGATATATTTGAACGAAAACATTCCTTTTTAGGCTATAAAAACAAAAAGCTCAAAAAGTCGGAAAATTTGAGATTTTTTCTAAGGTGTTAGATCAAGGTTTTTGTCAAAAATTATCCATTTTTTTACTTTATTATTTTAGGACTTGTAGGCAAGGAAAATGTCTTTTACCATATTCTAGAACGGAAAAAAAAACATTTTTAGGCTATAAAAACAAAAAGTTCAAGAAGTCGGAAAATTGAGAATTTTCCTAAGGAGTTAGACCATGGTTTTTGTCAGAAATTGGCCATTTTTCAATTTTTTATTTTAGCACTTGTAGGCCAGGAAATGTCTTTTATAGCCCACGAAAATGTGTTTATGATATTCTAGAACCACAAAAAGTTTTTCAAAGCTATAAAGACAAACATTTCAGAACGTCGAAAAAGTGAGATTTTTCCAAAGGGGTTAGTCGACGGTTTTGGTCAACAATTGGCTATTATTCCATTTTAGTATATACTAAAACAGTGGATAGCGTTTTTCGCGCGCTCTGATTGGCTACTCAATCAGTGAATATCCTGCACTATTCACTGATTCACCTCCAGTTCCTCCGAGCGAGCGACGCCAAACTCGCGTAAGTTGCGAGCAAAATGCCTTCCCGGTTTGCTGCCGTAAGCAAACAAAGAAATTTCACAACTAATCAAGCAAGCTGTTTCCGAAATACACGAAGAAGGTGACGAAGTTCGGATTGGAAGTTTTAATAGGTAAAACTTTGACTTTTTGACACGAATTTATCGATAAAACCGGTGAAAAAGTTTTTTGTTTACAAATGCAAATTAAGTTTAAGTCTTGCGTTAATTTATTTAGTTGAGTTG